>VUQH01032475.1:0-27734 GCA_015106775.1 Etroplus canarensis | reverse complement strand
ATGTATTGAGCTGAATGCAAAATGAGACAAGCAGACATGTCTTAATCTCTTTGTCTTCCACTCTGCTGCACTCTGAAAACATGTTTTGCAAAGTAATCTTCTCAGGATATTGTGACTTAAGATACACTGAAGGACTGAAGGCATAGCTTTTACATCACAATCATAATTTATACAGACAATAACCTACAAGCACCATTTAATCCCACAATCCTACTAACTGGCCTGGAGCACCCACTAATATAATCATACAAGTGTTACAATGCTGATAAAACTAAAGACTGCAGGCACTGATACAAATGTAAGACTACCTGGCACCGTCATAAAGAAACTTTATTGGTTTTCCACAATAAATGATCCACATCCTGAGCCTGTTGGAGACCAATAACCTGCTACAATACAAAAAAGCTCCATCCAGCTGCTTTGAGTAATAAAGGGACATTGTGAAGGGGACTCTTTGATTTCCAATTACATTACAGAAGTCAGGGATTACACTGTACGGGCCAATGAAATTTCATTGTCTCCTCAATTGGGAGTTACAAGATGGAGATGGCAAGACATGTCTCATTAAACGCACTTTGCCTTTCCGAGTCTGGACGGAAGGGCTAAATGTTTCAGCATGGCTGTGGAAAATGGAGGGTTTCTGCTCTTCAGAAGTGCCAGGCAGAGGAGACAGTTATTGCTCACCGCTGGCCCTTGACAGAAATAACTCCTCCACTTTACAATCGAATGCCTTGCCTTTATGGAGGACAAGAGGTGAAGCGAGAGCACTGCATATCCACCAATAAGCAGACGTGACGAGGTTCCATATTGCTACGCTGCTGTATTGTATGTGTGTGCCTGCTTTAATATATACTGCAGTTAACCTGTACAGGTATGCCATCTGCACTCAGCTGCTGTCTCATCCTCTGTACACTTTCCTTAGCCCTCCCATCAGTAATCAGCATTCAGTAGAGCCTAGCAGTCACACTAAAGCATCAGTCTTGACATGTTCTGCCTTCAGAAGAACATTAGCACTGTAACACAGTTTCCCAGGACATCTCTGAGCCACCAGTGGTATTTTTGCTTCAGCCACCACACACATGCATTACAAATCAGCTGAGATTTCTTCTGTCCACTCATCTTAAACTGTTTCTTTTCACCTGGGCTGTCCTCTGTGCTTGTCATGTAACTTCATCATCTTTCAGAAGAACTCTGATTATCCTGCCATTCACAGCACTAATACAGATAAGTACCCCCCGTCTCTAAAGTGATGTGCTGAATTATACATCCATCCCCTCATTGATCTTTACTGGGAAGTGACTGAGAGAGGGAGTGTTATTTGGATAAGTTTGTGTGTGTGCATGGGTGTGATGGTCCGGTGAATGGCCGACGAAGGTGTGCGTACAAAGTGAATACGAGATGGAGAGGAGACGAGGGAGAGAGTGGAGCGGAGATTAATCACCTGACAAGTGGATGGAGTGTCCATTTGTGCCTCAGGGACAGGCTGTAGATAGGATGTGACATTCAGGAGCACTTAGGAGGACATGGAAGCGCGTGCTTTTCCCTCTCAAACCCTCACACACACACTCACAGGGACGCACATAGAGAGTCACTCAATGTTGGCATGCAAACATGGATGTTCAGAGGTGATTTCCTATTGTAAGGTATTAGACCAAAACACAGTATTATATATCTGCAAGTATTATCAGTGATAGAAAACCACTTGTTGTTCATGCCTGGCAGAATTTGGGGCAAAGCACAGTGCGGATGTAATTTACTACGAAGGTACAGTAAAAAACAGCTATTTTACTAGCTGTTTTATAGCACAAGTGGGCAAAGTCAAATTTTCACATGATAATGGCATCCTCCAGGCACCACTGATGTGTGTACTAAAATTCATGACAATATATTTAAGGCGTCCTAAATGTTCCTCCTTATACTCTGTCAAATATATATTAGTACATTAATGGATGCTCATATTAAACATGGCCAAAGCTTCAAATAATGAAGTCACTGCATGTGCAAATAGTCCCTTTGAACCCAAAGCTCAGGTTTCAGACAGTTTTTTTCTATTCTTGGTTGTATATGATGTCATATCATCTGTATGGGAGAGGCAGCCAATAAGAAGAAAGTCAGATCACAGCCCTGTGAAAAATAAAGAACACCCCATGATTTAATAGCTCATGGAACTACCTTTAGTGGATATAACTTGAAGTAATTTTCTGTATGGCCTTTTCAGACTCTCCAAGCATTCTGGAGGAATTGTGACCCACTCTTCTTTAGAGCCTTGCATCCGTTCATTAAAGTTTGTGAGCATTAATGTAGCAAAGCTCTCTTAAGGTCCCACCACAGCATTTCAATCGGGTTGAGGTCTGGACTTTGACTTGGCCATAACAACACCTTCTGTCTTTTTTAGCCATTCTGTTGTAGATTTACTTGGGATCATTGTCCAGTTGCATAACCCAAATCCATCCAAGTTTTAGCTGTCAAACAGATGGACTCACATTAGACACAAGAGTATTTTGGTATAAAGAGGAGGTTATGGAGAGGTGCCCAGGTCCTGTGGTTGCAAAACAAACCCAAATCATCACCTCTACACCACAGTGCTTGACAGCTGGTATGAGGTGTTTGTGCTGAGATGCTGTTTGATTTTCACCAAACATGTTGCTGTGCATTATGACTAAACGTCTCCACTTTGGTCTCATCTGTCCAAAACACTTTGTTCCAGAAGCCTTGAGATTTATTCAGATGCAACTTTAGAAACCTAAGCTACTTCTTTATTGAGTGCACAATGGGACCCTGCCTCCCTCAGTCTGGCCTGCACGAGCTCCCTCTTCAAGTCTGAATCATGCAAAGCTATTTTAGTAGAGTCTAAGAATAAAAATATGGAGCTGGAAATGAGCACAACACCTCCACTTTAAATAGTTTTCAAGACAATTTACTAAAAAGCATAAATGTCAGCTTCGTCATAACACTAAAGGAGAAGTCGGGAGGAAATTTGTTAAGACGTCATAGTAATTCGATTGACTGCTGATTGGATATCTCGGTCTGAAGACAATAGACCTTGTTTTGCCCTTCTTGTAAATTAGAATTAGCTAAATTTTACTTACAGAGTAAACCACGGAAAGATTATTGCCTGACTAATCTGCACAAGAAAGCATTGCAGAGTTCCAAATAACATGCAGTAGATAGCTTTTTTTTTTCCTACAGTAGGTTAAAAGCGGTTTTGAGGATCAAAACTCCAGTGGGTATTAAGCTGTTTTCAGGGAGGTGAGGGTCTGGGTTTTTTTAAAACTCCCTAAGAAATCAGTGGCCACCACTGTGACTCAAATGTAATGCTAATAAGCAGGAGGCACACACAGGGGATACTAGCTTGGTTAAAAACTGCTCTGTCATTCAGATTTTGGACTGTAGTCAGCCAAAAAAATCTTTGTCAACTGTATTACATTATACTTGGAGAGAAACACAATAATGAACCCTTCAGTCTTAGAAGTGTCACAAAAGGGCTTTTTTAAAAAATGCTTTTTGTGTTTATTCTCTGTAGAACTCAGCCCTGTAATTCATTCTTCAGGCACATGAGAGAATCCATTCTCAGAGAAGGTGTGTTTTCCCAAACAGAAAAGGACATTTTGCTGTCTATACTAGATAGATTTTCTGTACTTTGACATTTGTTTCCCCTGTTCTCTATCCCAGCAGTAGTCTGCAAGAAAGGAACCTCATGCATGCTTTCATTCCTTCACAATGACCAGCAGCAGCACATTTTTTTTGTAATGTCTGTGTGGTCTCAGTAGTTTAAATGGAAAGGCCCTCTCCTGTTTCAGCTTTATGACCATTGTCAGTTCTTTAAATTTATCACTGCAGTGTGTTGTCTGATACACAGGCTCATTCTAGAGGGTTTCTTAATGTGCATTCTTTGATGGCAGGTAGATGCACTAAACACATTAAACCCTTGCATCAAGAAAAGCAATTCTTAAAAAACTCTTGAAAATATCTGAAGAATTTGACCATGATAATTCTCTAGCATGTACACTACGCAGACAAAAGTATTGAGCTTCACCTATTAATCAGTGAATTCATGTTCCATTCAGTTCTTTTTCTAGAGGTGCATGAAATCAAGCACCTAGCCATGCAATTTGCCTTTTCAAACATTTGTGAAAGAGTTTTTGAGTCTTTGTGATGTTGTAATAGTTGCCAAGATTGCAAGTCAGTTGGGGAAATTTCTTCCCTCTTTGGTATTCCACCATCAACTGTGACTGGTTTTAGTGCAAAGTGGAAGCCTTTAGAAACAACAGAAACTTTAAAAAATTATTGTTTCATTTTTCTTTTATTATTTTTCTTTTTTTTAATAAAATCAACTACAGCATTAAAGCTACAGAGCAGAGTCACCAAGTGCTGAGGTGCATAGTGTGTAAAAGTCACAATCACTCCAATAACACAGAAGCTGAAGAGTTCCAACCCTCCTTTTGCATTATCATCTGGACAAAAACTGTGTGGTAGGGACTCCATGGCATGGTTTAATGACCAAGCAGAAGCATGCAAGTCTTACATCACCAAGATCAATGCCAAGCATCAGATAGACTGGTGTCAAGCATGCCACCAAGAGAAGTGGAAACATGTTCAGTGGAGTGATGAATCACACTTCTCTATCTTGAAGTCTGATGAATAAGGCTGGTTTGGTGAATGCCAGGAAAACATTACCTGCCTAGCTGCATTGTGCCAACTGTAACTTTTGGAGGAGGAAGGATAATGTGGTGGGTTTTTTTCTGGATTTCACTTGGGCCTCTTGGTCCCAATGAAGGAAAACCTTAATGCTTCAGCTTACCAAGACATTTTGGACAATTCTATGCTTCCAACTTTGTGGGAACAGTTTGGGGAACCCTCTTTTCTGTTCCAGTATAACTGTGTCCAAGTGCAAAAGCAAAGTCCATAAAGGCATGACTGGATGAGTTTGGTCTGGATGTGATTGACTGGCCAACACAGAGCCAATACTTTTATCCATATAGTGGATTTATTACCAGGTTCTTTCTTAATCAGGAGTCGGTTCGTAATCTGTAAACTCAAGTTTAAGTTTCCTAGATTCTTCTTAGCGCAGAAATCTCCAGTAACTTCTGTGATAACAGAACTTTACAAAACTTTGCATTAGACTTTCTTAAATTTCATGATTGCAAAGTACGTAAGGTCAAATGTCAGCTTTAATGTCATTATGTAGTGGAAGATGTGAAGAATTTTTATCAAAGTAATGACATTAAAATGAATAATTTAAAAATGTAATAGTTAAATAATTCAAAATCTGTGCTCCAGGGGGTAGATTACTGAGTTTCAGCACATTTTCTGTGCTGTCTAAAAAAGCCAAGTTTCTGCTTTAATCTCACCATAGAAGCTAACTTACTGATGCTGTTTTTGCCTTCATGATACTTTACCCCCAGTGTATGTTCTGTCCTGTGTCGCACAAAGAATACTCAGTCTGAAAAATATGTAAATGTTTTCTGCCCTATTCACAAAAAAACCCTTCTTTTCTGTCTGGGCATTTACTGTGTTTACTACCAGTGCTAATTAGATTAATCAGTTGATTGTTGCCCACCCAGTGGCACAAAGTCCCACACCATCATCATTACCTGCAGTTTTTGAAGAAAACCCACAAAGGATACTCTACACTGCAAAGCAATGCTTTAATGTGGTGTTGGTTCTTTGGTGTCATGTTGAATAAAAATACAGTAGAAATCTTGCATACTGGTACAGTGGTTTTTACTCACACCTACACACACCCAGCTGGTTCAACTGAAAGATGTGCCATATACAGTGTGAGCCCGCCCCTGATAAGAAAAACAACATACCTTTTCACCTCTAACTTTGAGTGGTATGTAGTGTATGTGGCATGCAGGAATGTTTGATTTGGACCACAGTTCAGGGTAGGAAGTTGGTTTAAAGAACAGACTGTGTATAATAGGTGGACATAGCTACTGTGACTTGGGCCAATGGTTCGTGGGCTCCCATTCTAAGCCTCACTTTAGCATTTTTGGAGCAAGAAGAAGAATATATGTGAGGACAGAGTGGAATGCTATGTTGTCAGTTAGTGCTAGCAAGCTTGGTAAATGGATAAGTTATAACAGCTTTCTATTTTAACATTTGAGTCTATGGCCAATCCCCATAGACTGTATATAAAAGATGGACATGGTCATCAATCACTGTTAAGTCAGTCTTATTTTTGAAGCCTTAAGCAGAGCATTTTCACTATCAACATCTTAGCTTTTTGAAACAAAGGGACACTGTACACCCATACTGCAGTAACTTGTCAATCACAAGCTGCTACAGGTAATACAATCCACATTGTGCAGACAATAAAAAACTGAGATAATTAGCTTTATATATTTGACAGCACATATGCGTCTTACTGTGACTGAAAAAAAAAATTACTCTGCATCACTGACAGAATAATCTACTGAATCATAAAAATGTGGTGCAAGATAGCTTTATGTCTGCAGTAACAGTACTGATTAGTTTACTGTCATGAACAGTGGGAGTCTGTTGGGTTTCAACACATTTTTAAGGGGTAAATCTGGTCAAGCTCTTAGCACTCCAGTGTGGCTGGCCTGGTTCCAGTTTACCCACAGCTGCAAGCAGCTGCATCCCTGACCACTAACTACCACCTGCTGCAACACCTGGAAGCCAAAGGAACTTTAACTTGTGGACTCTGGGTCTGATGAATAAATCCAAATTATTGCTGATCAATGAGCCAAAGATGCACTATGACCTGTCATTATAAACAAGTCACTAACTTCACAGCCAGTGCCTTCGCACCAGTGACAAGCGAAGCATCTGGTATTAATCAGGACTATAAGCAGATTATGTGACTGTAAGTAAATTTCTCCATGAAAAGACTTTCTGAAAAATCCACTTGTCTACTTGTTATTTCCATCTATATGAAAGTCTTCACTTGTGATTTCAACATTTCATCTATGCAACACCTGAATTTTGTTTTATACCTTCTTAGCTTCTAACTAAATAAATTGCACAGCCAACAAAAATAATATGGTAGCAAGAAGGACATTATATGTGGTGCGCTGCTCATCAGTGATATTCAATGGAAAAACTGCAGCCTAAATGTTTCACACCAACAAAAGAGAAAATAAGACCAAAAATTACTCCAGAGAGAAATTACTGGAGCTTTTATTGCACAGTAAAAACCATTATGTTCTATCATGTTTTCCATTTTTCAAAAAAGACTTTTGGAAAAAAGATTTATTTCAGTCTATGAATATAAGTCTGTGTGAATATAAACTGCCTGAGGTACCTGCCAGCCTGCCAAAAAATTTCTGTAAGGCTCTGGTCCCAGAACTGCAGGAGAAAGACATAAACCACAGCTCTAGTTTCACTTCAGGAAGAGGAAATAGATGCATGCTGTTATGATCCCAAAGGAGAATCATCTTTATGAAACCCTCAGGTGGAGCAGCACAGGAAGACAGTGACTCATGTGAGAGAGACTCTTAGAGGGGGGGGTTATAGGCCACAGAGAAAATCTGCTATTTTAGGCAGTGTTCAGAGAAAAATACCTATATTTCAACACTGCATGAAGCAGTGCACACCTGCAAGTTCCATTGATTCATACCAAAAGAAACACTGCAAAATCCAAAGGACACTTAAAGAGAGAGGTAAAAAAGAAAAGTTGATGATAATAATGAGGGCTCATACACTGGGTTTAAGGGTTAATCAGGATCTGTATGACAAGTGATCAAGTGTCCATCTGGCAGCACTGAGCACCACCTGCCGACACACAAACAAACACACGCCAGTCATTACCTGGCTGATTCCTGACTGTTTTCCTACAGTGCAGAGATCAGAGCAGCAGCTCCTCCCTGACCAAAGCCAAGTATTTGGAGGGGTTCATCACTGTACCCCCACCTGCTCACCTCACATCAGAGTCATCGTGTACTTGATGAGGCTGTGCATTCAAACAACAAGCAGCATCGGCAAAGCCCTTTTCTCCCTGCTTCCTTTCTTTTGATTTCTCTCTGAGCTCAGTTAAATGCTGGATGAGGTTCTGCAGAGGATGTAGGGAGATTTTAGGGAAGGGGGAGGTTATTTCAGGAGGGCTATAACTCCATCTAAGTAGAAACTTCATAATACCAAGTCTTTTTTGTTCCCTCCATCGCCTCCTATTTCATAATAGATCACAAAAGCATATCAGATCAGATAGGAGGATCAAATAGATGGTTTGAAATCTATGGGATCTCTCACAGCCCGGTTTAATGATGACATCCTCAGAGCCAGGCCAGCGGTTTTATGCAGCTCACATAATAGAAAAAAAAATAGGCTACTGCTGCTTGTGGTGTAGGGGTGAGGAGTAGTCAAAAGAACGGAACCCCAGGCAAAGTTTCTCCTTTCTTTTCTCTCTCAATGGATGCTGTAATTGAATTATGGCACATATGATACTTTTGTGTCCAACCTCCCCTCGTCCTCCCTCCTGAATCTCTGCAAAAGATCCCAGCGGGGAATTTGTCTTGATTTGTCTCTTGGCTTTGAAAGCAGCTGCTAATAAGAAATGGATGAAAAGCAGGCTGTTTAAAATTTGGAATGAAGCACTGAATAAATTTGGTGGAAAAAGAGAGATCATAACTTAATAAGCATGTTTGCTCATTAGAATAAACCTGTGCTTGGCATCCCAACAAACAGCAGAGTGTAAGTGGTGCACAAAGAGGCACTATCCAAAAATTACGGTGGATCTTTTTACATCACTAAAATCACAGCACTGCAGGAGACACAGAGAGAGAGAGAGAAATGATGGGAGAGTGTGAGATGAAAGGATGGGGGAGTGTGAAAAAAATGTAGGGAAGGAGAGGGAGGACGGAACACTTTTAAAGAACCTTTAAAGAAAATACTGTACTCCCACACATTGCCATAATAACACCACAGCCCACATACAGTAAGGCTCCATCTGTGTATGTCTTACCCATATAGTAGCTCTTTATCAGGCCACCTACTCAAACTAGTAAAATTAATTACTTGAAAAGCACACAGAAACTCTCATGTCTATATTTTGTACTGTAATTTGAATGCAGCATATGTTCAGTGTGACGATTTCTCTTGAAGTCCTACAGGTCCTCGTCATTCACTTACAGGCTCACAGCTAAATCATCCATCTATTTTCTTAATCACTTATCCAATTCAGAATCGTGGGGGGGTTGGACCTATATCAGCTCTTATTGAGCAAAAGGTAGAGTACACCTTGGACATGTTGCCAGCCTATGAAGGGCTAACACAGAGAGACAGACAACCATTCAAGCTCACAGTCAATTTAGAAAACCAGTTACCCTAGCTTGCATGCCTTTGGACTGTGGGAGGAAGCCAGAGTATCCAGAGAACACCCACACAAGCATAGGGAGAACATGCAAATGCCACATGGAAAAGTCCAAATCAGCTGGAAGGTTCGAACCAAGAACCCTCTTGCTGTGAGGCAACAATGTTATCCACTGCACCACCATGTCGCCCAATTCTAAAACAAAGAAATAAGGTTTTCATGAAATTATTTTGAAAAAGAGTTGCATTATGACAGGGAACCACATTGCTTCATTTTGTAAGACTGAAATCAAATGCATCACACCACAGACATCAATGGGAAAAATAGAATGCCAAACAGACATTAGAGTAGAGGTGCAACAGTAAGTATGTTGTAACAAGTCATGTACTTACATCTGAGTTTGTTGAGTTTTTGTTCTTAACACAGAACAGCAAATGGTAAATAGCAAATTTACTGATACTTATATAGTGCTTTTCTACTCCAACTGAGCACTCAAAGTGCTTGAAAAAGCAGAGCATTATGTTGTTTTCTTATGAATACACTCAACTCTCATCTGATTACATGGAGATTCTAACCTAAAATCACAAGTATTTCCTTTTCTGAAATGTGATTGCAAAGTAGGCTAGAATTTGTTTAGCTCATCCACTGCAGGCATAACACACATTAGGCACCGGCATCTTTAGTGCACTGAGGTTGATCCCATTTCAAAACATGAAGAGTGGTCAGATTCCCAACTTTCCCAAACACTCGAGCTATTATTTTATTAATCTTATCACATATTTATACTGGATTTAACCTTTTTTTAGCCTAGTCAGAATACTTACAGTTAGGTCCACAAACTTTTGGATAGTGACAAAAGTTTGTCATTTTTCTTCTGGACACCACCACAGTAGATTTTCAGATACTCAAAAGTAATTGGACAATTGACTGATGAACGTTTTTGTGGCCAGGTGAAGCCTATGCTGTCATTATTCCATGACAAACTAGCAGATAAAAGATCTGGAGCTGATTCTAAATGTTGAACTTTGAGTTTAGTAGCTCATTTATTTTCTTCAGCATATCCAATTCAGGGCCACGGGGGGCACTTTAGCCTATCCCAGCTGTCATAGGGCGAAAGGCAGAGGACAGGTCACCAGCCTGTTGCAGGGTCAACACAAAGAACCAACCGTTCTTGCTCACAGTCACACCTACTGTCAATTTAGAATCGCCAATTAAGCTGGCCAGTGGCTGGATTCAAATCTGGACCCTCTTGCTGTAAGGGGACAGCACAAACCACCACACCACCCTGCTGCCCCTTATTTGATAGCTGTTCATTGAAAGTCTAAATATGAGGTCCAAAGAGATGTCAATGCAAGTGAAAGAGACCATTATTAAACTGAAACCCCAAAATAAACCAATCAGAGAGATAGCAAAAACAATCTGGAACATTCATAAAAAAAATAATGCGCTGGCCAGCTCAGCAGCACTTAATGACCTGGAAGACCACGCAAGACAGTTAAAGTGGATGATCACAGAATTCTTTACTGGGTTCCAAAAAATCCTTCACAACATCTACCAAAGTCAGAAACTCTCCGAAGGAGGTAGGTGTATTATTGTCAAAGTCTACAATCAAGAGGTGCCTTCATGAAGGTAAATACAAAGGGTTTGCAACAACCTGCAAAACACTGGTTACACTCAGCAACAGGAAGGCCAGATTAGACTTTGCCAGAAAACATCTAAAAGCGCCTGCCCAGTTCTGGAGACAAATCTTTGAACACCAAGAGGAACTTACTAGAAGCATGGACAAATAAAGGAACAGCTTATTATCTGAAACATACCACATTATCTGTCAAACATGGTAGAGGCAATGCTATGACATGGGCATGTGTGGAAAGTCTGCACTTTGAACATATTTTGCTTTTTTGATTTAAAATCCACTGTGGTGGTGTACAGAGGCAAAATTACAAAACAAAGCAAATCCAAAACTCTTGGACCTAACTGTATTTCACAAACTGCAGAAGAATATTTTGTGTTAACCTACAGTCTAATCACACTCAATGATTTCACGTTCCTGAGTTAATCATCATAATTATGTCATTTTTAAACATGACAAAATAATCCACAAAATGTAAGTGAAGAATTAACCTTATAAAGCATGAATATAAAGCTTCCTGTTAACATTAAACTGTGAGATCATGGGATTTGGTCACTGAATCAATAACTATAATTAGAAAAGACATGAACTGAATACAGGTTGTGTTCATGTGGATTGAATCATTTGAAGTTACGAAGCAGAAAAATGGAAAGTAAATTATTTTGTAAACCAATCACTGTAGTTTGAAATTCAGCCATGCAATTAAATTTGCTTAATTTTGAATGCAGCATTTCTTATAGTCACTCAATAATTCTCAGCCAGCAGTATGAATGTTGATCATGAGTCTGATCCTCTCATTGTGTTACTTACTGCAAACTGTTCAAAGGCATTTTATCCAATGTTAACTACTAATCCTCTAAATTGACTGAAATAATCAAATTAGCTGATTAACTGGGTCACTTTACCTTGGATTAGTTAAACTGCATTTTATCAACAGGGTTATTTGCCAGGAAAATTATAACAGATTACTGCATTATGTAAAAGTTGGATTAATAAACAGGATCGTCAAATGTTAAGTGTTTTAAAATTAATTAGCCTAAAAGAGTATGAAAATGATTTAATCAGTGAGTTGAGAGTGAGCTACTTTGAACAATTCAGTGAGAACTGGATGACTCATCCCAGATGACTTGTGAGTTTGCAGAGAAAAAAATTTATAGCAGATTTTTGTATTAAATTTTAATTACAAACCTTCCCCTGGTTTCAAATGTCAGTTTGCACGTGCCTGCATTCTAACTTACTATAGGGGACTTTCCATACTGAAACACATCCATGTGGCTTAAGCTGTTACAGAGAAGTTTAAAAGAGAGTGTGGGCTTGCGCAGAGGCTGTCCTTCAGTGAACCTCTCGCACTCATACCCTCAAAAACTCACACAAGCCCAGCTTGCTATTGCATTTATGCATGATCTGCACTGCTTTTGGTCCCTCGTGCACATTTCATAATTCATGCATACAGTACCGTAGCAACTGGAAATGCTACCATATCTGCACCCACCACTCTGCTTCATTTCACCGGTAAGTTAGACCAGCCCATGTTACATCGAGATTACAGCAAACTCCTCTCAAGGATTTTCATCAGGGTACGAGGACACTGCACACCTAGTCACTAATTCACTATATGGACAGAAGTATTGGGTCACATACACATTATACCTGCTGGAGCTTTTATGACATCCCATTCCAATTTGCAGCTATAACACCTTCCAATCTTGTGGGAAGGCTTTCTACAGATTTTGAAGTGTGTCTGTGGGAATTTTTAGCCATTGATCCAGAAGACCATTTCTGAGTCAGACACCAATGTTGTACCAGAGGTCCTGTCTTAATATTTCCATTCTTGTTCATTCAAAAGGTGTTCAATGGGGTTGAAGTCAGGGCTCTGTGCATGCCAGTCAAGTTCTTCCACATTAAACTTGTCCAACCATGCCTATGGGACTTGCTTTAAGCACTGGAGACAGGTATACTGGAACAGAAAAGGGCCTACCTTAAAATTTTCCCAAAAAGTTGGAAGGATAGAATTGTCCAAAATGTGGTAAGCTGAAGTAAAACTACCACTACTGCTTCATAACACCTGTTCCAGCCAAGTGTATCCTACTTACTCAGAATCATTTTAAACTGTCTACTTGCTATCATTGCAATCAGCATATTGTTGCAACACTGTTTCTCTGTATAAGAAAACTCATTTGCCAAGAGGTGTATGATGGATAAAGGGCTGGAACTGTTCTAAGAGGAAATGGAATGGACTGCCTTTTACATGGTCCATTTATAGTTTTACTGACCACTCAAAGCTCTTTGCTCTATGTCCACATTTTAGCTTTTCAGAAATATTCATACCAAACTTTATTGTGGGGACTCAAGACTCTGCTCTAGTCAACATTGATACCTACAGCCAATTTAGAGTCACCCCTATGGATTGTGGAAGCAGGGGTAGAACAGGGGGAATGCAGACAGAACAGGAAAACTTGACACACCATTATGCAACAAAAAAGCAAAAGAATTTCACGACTGAAGAAATTTTTTTTTTTTTTTTTTTTAAAGTGTCCAAGCTGGAAGCCTGAAAATGCATTTTCTTGGGAGTGACGTTTCAGTGGCATTTAAGTTGATGCAAAAAAAAAAAATTAAGACAGCCAGGCTTTCTTCATTTGTGGGTACACATGATCTAAGGCAATTCTATATTAGATAGCAAAGTACAAACAAATTCAGGTAAGAAAACTTTAATGAATCCTGGGTTTCTAATTCCCAGATAGATAACAACAGAGCATTTGGTGTCCTTTGCTTAAAACTGAGACATTTGAGCCATATAGTGAGATGAAGCAAGTGCAGTAGGAAATTAAAGGTGGACTGTAACGTATCTGCTCATTCAGCTAATTCCAGTTCATTTCAGGCTCACTTTGGAAGGAGCAGCGAGAGGGCTGAGGTCCGAAAATTTTTAGCACGACAACGACTGGTTATCCAGTTGTGGTGGATAAAATTTTTACTGGCTTGCAGACGGTTGCAGATGGCTGGGAGGCCATCTGTAGTTGTGGGAGGGCTGGTGGAATGGCAGAAGTGACTTCGCATTTTCACAGCTATTGTTCTACACCTCTAACTATCTAAGAAAACACGAAACAAAACCAAAAAAAAGCATTTTCACAATACAAGGCCTTTAACAGTCAAACCAGCAAACCCAGCTCTAATGTGCTCAGGATGGTGCACTGTTTTAAAATACATCAGGAAGCTTCCTTTTCTCACAAATCAAAAAGAAAGTAGATTTCCACTGGGCTAATAATTAAAGCCTGTTGCCAGATCAGGATCACAGTTGCATCAGTCTAATAAAGCATCACCCTCTTGGCAGAAAGAGCATCTGCTGAATGTTAAGGAGCCCAGACTCTGGTCTAGAGCAGCTCAGGGGAAGAATGATGTAACTGGACAACAACACGTTACCGAGCTGCTTCATCTTGCATGATGGCAGTTTATCGTTACGCAGCAGGTCACTAATTAATCTCAGTTTTGATAATGTGCTGTGCCTTGCTGGGCAAACTCTAATAAACGATAAGTGAGCCAAGCTTGTATTCAACCATTTATTACGGTGACTGGTATGGATGAATTCAAAGATACCCCAAGGTGTTATGTTTTGGAATGAGCATACAAGGGAATTTTACAGGACCAATGTGTATTAAAGTCTTTATTAATTGATCCACTACTAGAAATAAACACAAAATCAAGGAATCTGTTTCTTGTGGCTTTGGAGGGATTACAATTCCAATCACAAACAGTTTTGAAAAGTAAACTCTAGACTCCACTCAGTTACACTGATGTACAAATTGATTTGCATTCAAATTACTTTATTATCCATCTGCTTTCTCTTATGAATGTCAGACTTTCATAAGAGATGTCCCACTGGGTGCTCCCATGCTCGTCTTTTCTCTTCATTCAGTTCTCTCCATGGAGCTGAACATTAGCACAGCGGTCTCAAAGTCTGCTCTGTTGCTGAGCAGGAAATTAACTTTTTATTGCACATTTTTTTCCTCTTTCTTCAGGCAATTTTTGTGGACAGCAACAGCACTTGTGTCAACTAAACTGCCCAGTGCTATTACATTATATAAAGTCTGTTATTTTACATTATTTGGGCAAAAACCCAATGTATCATATACACTTGCTGGCCACTTCATTAGAGACACCTTGCTAGTACTGAGTTCGACCCCTTTTTGCCTTCAGAACTGCCTTCAGTCTTGGTGGCACAGACTTAACAAGGTCCTTGGAAACATTCCTCAGAGATTTTGGTCTATATTGACTTGATAGCATCACACAGTTGCAGGAGCTTTATCAGCTGCACATCCATGACGCAAATCTTCCATTCCACCACATTCCAAAGGTGCTCTATCGGATTGTGATCTGATAACTGTGGAGGCCTTTTGAGTACAGTGAACTCATTGTCATGTCCAAGAAACTAGTTTGAGATGATCTGAGCTTTATGACATGACATGTTTTCCTGATGGAAGCACTGTAGAAACAGAAGAAGTTTCTAGTACAGCTTCACCTACTTCCAAGCTGCTGGGAGAAGAGCATGAAGTCTGAAGAGGAAAAAGTTCCAAAAGCTGCACTTTGGAAGTTGGTGAGGTTGTGCTAGAAACCTCTCTTTTGTTTCTACAATATTTTATTCTGAGAAGCACTCACCATGAAAAAACAAAATCCTAGTTGTACAAGTGTTGCTGAAGCTTTTTTCTTCTCCAGACTTTATATTCCTCCCCGTGCAGCTTAGAAGTAGGTGAAGGTGTGCCAGAAACCTCTTTTCTGGTCATCCTGGAAGCAGCCATCAGAAGATGGATACATGCTTTCATGTTGCTTATGTCAAATTCTGGTACTACTATCTAAATATTGCATCAGAAATCAAGACTCATCTGACTAGGCAACATTTTTCCAAGCTTCCAGTGTCCAATTTTGCTGAGCCTGTGCAAGTTGTAGCCTCACTTTCCTGTTCTTATCTGATGACAGGAGTGGTACCCACTGTGGTCTTCTGCTGTTTTACTCCTTCTGATTCAAGGTTTAAAGTGTTAAGAGATCAGATGCTCTCCAGCATACCTTGGTTGTAATAAGTGGTTATTTGAGTTACTGTTGCCTTCCTATCTGCTCAAAGCAGTCTGGCCATTCTCCTCTGATCTCTGGCATCATCGACAGGGCATTTTTGCCCAGAGAAGTGCCACTCACTGGATATCTCTCTTTTTCGGGCCATTCTCTGTAAACCCTAGAGATGGTTGCGTAGGAAAGTCCCAGTAGATCTGAAATACTCTGAAATGTTTAAAGCCACTTAAATCACCTTTCCGTCCCCATTCTGACGCTTGATTTGAACTTCAGCAGATCAGCTTGACCATGTCTGCATGACTGAATTCACTGAGTGGCTGCCATGTGATTGGCTGAACTGGTATACTTAACAAAGTGGCTGGTGAGTGTGATCAAATACACATTACTCCATGAAGATGAGGGGAAGTGCTAAAAACTGATAGCAAATTATACTTTGTAAAAGTGAGGCATTATACCTGTAAATGTTTGAAGTATTGACATAGTTGCAGTAAGAGAGGAAGAATGGTGTACTAATTAGACAACCAGAATCATCAGAAAGCTTTTTCTGTGCCAAAGCCTACTCATTTGAAGGAATTTATTTCCTAACCAGTGGCTAATTTTTTTAAATATATATTTGACATGTATAAACAGTTTGAGGGCTTTTAAAAGTAAGAAGTAAGAAATTTGAAGCTGGAATTCAGTGATATTTCCTCTTAAGTCTAAATAAGTCTACATACACATGGGACTTGTGGATTTTCGCCTCAGAAGCGGCGCAGCCTGACAGAGAAGTTATGTTTGGGAGCGTTGCTGGATCCCAGGAGCCTTATGTTTTGATGTAGCATGAATTTGGGGGAAGTGGAGAAAAACTGGAGCAGAAAACTATTTTGAGACACAGTTAAAATCACAAAAAGTATAGCTGATTCCATCAAACTAATATCTTCTCGCCTTAAAGGAGTCTTTTTCGCTATGGGATGCCAGTTTTCAGAATAAGTTGGAGGTAGATTTACTGTGTTAAGAGTGTGTTCCCTGATACCCAGAGCTCATTTTCTTGCGACCCCTGTGCTTTGAGTACTGATGGAGGCTGGTTCACATGGCTACAACCGGCTTCAATGCATCGAGCCGAGTGAGCCATCATTTATGGTAAAAAATGGAGAAAGGCTCCCTGTTAAATCAATACATAAAGTACCCACAGGATCCACAGTGAAGGCAGTGGAAGTGACAGCCTGCTTAACAAATGGACGCCAGCCTCACAGAGCCCGCTGACTCAGCATGATCCCTGGCAGAGGAAACATTGCTCCCCATCCGTCCCCCGCTCCGATCAGTCAGACAGCTTGCTGGGCCTACCTGGGAACTGCTGATCAGAGGCTCTTAAATATCACCAAAGCAAAGAATATCATTCATATAAGAGATGAACTCTCACAGTGTCGACATGTTTGCTGCTGCTGGGAATTCAGCCAATATTTGAATAAACACCCCCACTTGCTGAAAGAGTATATCACATTTTTGACCACCGTTGGCTTTGGAGGCACATCATCACAGAAAGCGTTTTTGCTGTGTCCACCGCTTTGAGAATATCAAATAACCAACATAAAAAAGCAGCAGAGAATGATCATACACTGCAGGTAGCATCCATCCATCAAGGCTGATGAGATCATAAATCCTTCTTCTTCCCAGCCAGACTGATTTCCTCTCCATTTCACCAAGATGGGCATAAAATGCAGATGAACATGCACCCCTCTCTCCTCCTCATCTCTCCCAAAGCCACCTGTTCTATCCATCATCTAGACAGCTGTTCCACTGGACTTTCAATTCGTCTCCCCTGTGACACACCGACCTTTTGCCCCACTCCGCCTTCTGACACACTCCTTGTAAAGCTAGGCCACGCATGCTGCTAAAATTGTTATACCCAGGAGTTTGTTACAAAATCCACGGATTAGATTGGATTACTTTGTGGAAGCATTTACACCCCTAAGCTATGCAGGCTTTCCCTGAATTCAAGTTGAAAAACCAGTGAGAAACCAGTGAGAAATTTCAATACAGGAGAGTTGGTGGATCACGCTAAACCAGGGTCAAAGTGACGCCGAATACGGCAATAGCCGCTGTAATACCTTAATAAATGTGCATCTAGGGACAAAACGAAGGTTCCTTTTGGTATGTAACAATATGAGTTTAAAGGAGCATGCTGAGAGTATTGATGACTGACTGTGAGTGGTGTTGCTATGTTTTCAACCACAGTGATGGTGATGGATACCTACTGTTATAAACTCCACCATTAACAGATTCCACCAGCAGAGCTGTGTGGTCATTAAAGTGAACTAAACGGAACTGAATGTAGCTTGAATCCAGCACTTTCAACATTATTGTCAAACATTTTAAAAGGCTTTCAAATTGATTTCATAACTACTTCATACCCAGCAAGTCACTGGTTTATTGTCTTCACAGAACAGCATGAAAATTAACATGCAGTGAGTTGGAACTTTGATATAGGTGAGCACGTTTCTTTGTTAACTGTTAAAGAACACTCTCAACTGCAAAACGAAAACACACGTGAGCTGCAGTATACTGTTGTGAATTTAAATCCATATGAAAGACTAACAGAAAAATGGTGTAAGATGGATTTTGTCAGTTTTGTTTGCGTGAAAAAGCAGCTGACTCAAAGCCTAAAATGTCAGAGCACCCTCAAGGCACCAGCATGAGGAGTTTAAAATCTCAATAGTAATCCATATAAAGAGCATTTCATTTAAAATAAAGGAACTTATTTTTGCCGCTGTATAGTTTCTTTCATTTGCAGTACTTGACATTCGTATTCATCTCATGTTTTAGGACCTCTAATAAAACATAGATTTTTGGAAAGGCTACCGATCCTGGGTTTGTTCAAAAAGACCAGTATTGCATTTTGTATTCTGGCTACAATGAACATGTAGCACGTGCAGATGATGCAGAGGAAATTATTGTTTTAGTGACTCCACTTGCAGCACAAGTTTGGCATAGAGCTGTCTGAGTCACAGGGAAAGCAAGACAGGGAACTGCTGATGTTTGACTGTGCTATGTCTTCTGTTTCTGGACCCAGCAGTGTGCCTCGACAAAACTTCAAGTTCTTCACTGAGTTTATATAATATGGTTAATGTCTATAGTAAAATAGACAGTGAAAGGGATAAAGTTATTATACAGCAGCCATCTGGTGCTGGCAAAATAAATCCCAATGCTAGAGTTTAATTTATAATGATTTTTAGAAAATAAGAACACCTGTGGCAGCTGTGGCTCAGGAGGTAGAGCGGGTCGTCTTCCAACAGGAAGGTTGGAGGTTTGATGAAGCAGCTCTCGGCAAGACACTGAACCCCAAATTGCTCCAGATGCATACATCGGAGTGTGAATGTGTGCATGATAGTTAAATGCACTTAAAGGAATAGAATAAAGCACTGTGTAAATGTGTGTGTGAATGGGTGAATGAGGCTTGTAGTAAAAAGCACTTTGCGTGCTCAGTTGGAGTAGAAAAGCATTATATAAGTACCAGTCCATTTACCATTTACATTTCTAAGTAAAAGGACAGTGCACACCTCATTTATAAAATATCAAAGTCAAGACTATTCTATTTTTACATTTGAGAAAAAAATATATGATGCACATATGCACCACTTAGATGCTTCTCTTACACCTTCAATAGATTATAGTGGAAGCATAGTGTTGGGACAGCTTCTCCATGAACACGCTCCATAGGTTACCTGTTTAGAGTAGCCACTTAGCTTGTCTACTACAGTTGGCTTCCTCGTTGGGTCTTATCAGACCCACCTCTATCACATGACCCTTTTTTCAGACAAAAAATATGTAAGATACTGCCCCATTTTATGGGGGACCGCAAGGCATTGTTATCCCTTGTCCTACTGTCCTACATATTAAGCAATATCTCATGTTTTGATTGACTTGCTTACTAAAGTCAACACGTCTCACAATAAACATGTGGAACAAAAAGAGGTATGCTGATCACTAAATGCACCCCTACTGAAAGATTATTAGTCACCAGAACAGCAGCTGAAATAACAGTTAACAGTTTTAACAGTCAATGCAATATGAAAAATAGGAGAAGGAGTTAAGTTTTTAAATCTATGCCAAACCTTTATCTTGCATAGTTTGTTTGTTTCTCTTTAAAGTAATATACACATTGCTCAAAATAATTAAAATAACACTTTTTAATCAGAGTATAGCATCAAGTCAATTAAATTTCTGGGATATTGATCTGGTCAGTTAAGTAGCAGAGGGGCTTGTTAACTAGTTTCAGCTGATTTGGTGTTAATGAAATCAACAACAGGTGCACTAGAGGGGCAACCATGAGACGACCCCCTAAATAGGAATGGTTTTACAGGTGGAGGCAATGGACATTTTTTCTCCTCCTCATCTTTTCTGACTGTTTTTCACTAGTTTTGCATTTGGCTAGGGTCAGTGTCACTACTGACCCTACTCATAGCATGAAACGATACCTGGATCCTACAGAGGTCACACAGGTAGTCCAGCTCCTCCAGAATGGGACATCTGTATGTGCAAGAAGTTACTCTAGGAGAGATGGACAGGGCCATAGGAGGCCTTTAACCCATCAGTAGGACCAGTATCTGCTTGTTTTTGCGAGGAGGAGCAGGATGAGCACTACTAGAGCCCCACAAAATGACCTCCAGCAAGCCACTGGTGTGAATGTCTCTGACCAAACAATCAGAAACAGACTTCATGGGGGTGGCCTGAGCGCTTGACGTTTTCTAGTGGGCCCTGTGCTCACTACCTGGCACCATGGAATTCGATTGCTATTTGCCATAGAATACCAGAATTGGCAGGTGTGATGCACAGAGTGGTGGCCCCATGGTGTGGTGGTTTACGCATTCACCTCACAAGTGAAAGGTCCCTGGTTTGATTCCAGGTAGAAACACAAGCCCATCTCACCATGGAAGGTTGCATCAGGAAGGGCATCCAGAAAATCGCTGCCAAATTACCAATGTGAATCAATCCACTGTGGTGATCCCTTGTGGAAACTACAAGGGAGCAGCCAAAGGTACACTGCTCATCAGAACTGCCACCGCAAATCCTTCATGTCATCATGATAGCACAAAAAATGACACAGGATTTTGAAAATTGGCACTGTGATAGGGGGCATTATCTGTAAAAATGTTTTTACATTTTTGGCCATATCTCTGTGACTATTCAATAGAGCTGCACTAAACAAAAGACAAAAAATTGATCATGCTATCATATATTTTGATGCTGACACCTTGCCACCACCGCTGCCACTGCCGCTGCAAATCAAAACAAAAAGACCACAGCATTGAGGTTATTACAGTTAACTAAAACTAAATGTGAAAATAATTTTATTTAGCTGAAATAAAAATAAAAACTAGACTTTTGGTAAAGATCAAAACTAACTAAAGTGATATTGTGAGCTCACAAAACTAACTAAACTTAAATAAAAACATACAGGAAATGTTCTTAGTTCTAGTCTTTTCAGTTGGGTTAAATTTGGTCAGTCAGCCTGTCTGATGAGACTTTAGTGCATCAATTTATTGAAACTCGGGATGTCTACATGATTGTGACTCATCTGCCTCCACAAAGTGTTGCGTTTGTATTGTAATTTCTGGTCTGAACATCTTAAATCTTCCCCTGACAAATTACTAAAATAATCAAGGAAACTAAAACTAACACTGAAACTAATAAAAACTAAACTAAAACTAAACATTTTCAAACAACAAAAACTAAACTGAAATGAACAAACCCACTCTGGAAACTAATTGAAACTAAACTGAATTAAAAACAAAAACTCAAAACGAAAGAAAA
Organism: Etroplus canarensis; assembly: GCA_015106775.1. Classification (NCBI taxonomy): domain Eukaryota; kingdom Metazoa; phylum Chordata; class Actinopteri; order Cichliformes; family Cichlidae; genus Etroplus; species Etroplus canarensis. The sequence goes on along the minus strand of VUQH01032475.1, from coordinate 5,982 downwards.
ATACAAACTAATAAGAAAATATGAAACTATAACTCTGGTCCTATTGCATGACCCAATTTCAGCCAAGACAGATGATCTCACATTTGACTCTAGAATACCTCGATATACAGAGGAGATAATGGCCAACTCACTGACTGTTGTGCCCAGGCTGTAAAACAAGCTTAAATCAACCCCCCTCTACCCCCATGCTTGGCACTGGGTATGAGGTGTTTGTGCTGACATGCTGTGATTGGTTTTGGCACTGTGCATTATGGCCAAACAGCTCAGTTTTGGTCTCATCTGTCCAAAAGAAATTGTTCCAGAAGTCTTATCGTTTCTCCTGGCAACCATCCCAAACAAGTCATACTTGTTCAGTCTTTTTCATGAACTTTAACATTTAACATGCTAACTGAGGCTTGTAGAGCCTCAGATGTAGCTCTTGGGTTTTTTTCTGAGCTTTGCACTCTGATCTTAGCATGAATTTGCTAGGACATCCATTTTTTAAATTTTTTTCACATTTTCATGTTAATCAAAATTAGAAGACATTGAAAACACAGAAGAACAAGAGAATTACAACCCAAAATCTCTGCTGTAAACATCTACTGCAGCTTGCAGGCCACTTTCCTGATTCAGCATCGACCTGCTGTATGCAAGTTGTGCAAACTCACAGTTTCCCTGTATGTCATCAATGACACTATGCCTACACTCATTTTTGGTTCTACCTCAGAAAAAATAACCTGCCCTATCATAACACAACTCCTGTTTGTTGATCTTTTGAACTAATTTTTTTAGCCCTATCACCACAATCTAAATTATAATTAAACAACCATGGTGAAGTTCAATCATAACTGATAAAGTCACATTCAGTATAAAGATAACAGATAATTGATTGAGTGTGTGCAGCTGCATCTGATATTTTTGTGCATTCTTGTGTTGTCTACCCTGAACTGATAAAGTCTCATTTTTCACAGGAAAATAAAGTAGGGAGGAGTAGATAAGCAACAAAAACAGCTTTACAAAGTGGTGTTCAAAGGCTACAAAGTTTAGAGGTGAGTCACTGTAAAACATGCACTTTCACAATAAGGAATCACGAGCAAAACATAAGCACTGTGCAGACTGCAGTTACATGTTGCTAACATTATCTAAGACAGACTGGAGGATCTACCTTAAATAATCAGCAAAATGCAGTCAAATGCATCTCAACTATTAGGATTTTTTTTCTTTATTTATTTTTCACTGCCAACACATAGAAAATTTCTTCAGCTTTTAAAACATGTGACTGACTGGATAATGTTGTTATGGCAAACAGCAAAACATATTTTGGAAAGATATATTCAGATGTCTCCGTAATGAGTTCGAGTGATCATTGAGGTAAAAGGGAGACAAATGTGGGAGATGGAGGAAAGAAATCTGCATTAGAAATGGAAGAAAGCCAGGAGAGAGGAAAAAAATAGTAACTCAGGGGGCAAAGAAAGCATAAACACAGGAAATTATTCATAGACTGAAAGTTGTGTTATTCGCAGGCTTGGCAAAAACACTGAGCGAACACGACTGAACACACACGCGCCTGCAGTACACACTTGCTTGGCTTCGTGCAATGTGTTTGGGAGACACATCTCTAGAGTGCGGTGCAGTCTTCCACTCTGCTCAATATTGCATGAGCCTCCACTAAAGTTGAACCCTGCCTTTTGTTTTAGTTAAGCAGCAGAATAAATAGAGCATAGCCACAGCATCATAGGGACAATTAAATAAACAGCAGCACAGGGTTTTAGGAGACATTGTCGTGCTAATCACTCGCTGCACTGAGAGCACTACACTGTGGTACAATTAAATCACAGCCATTTATTAAACTGTGAACTAAAGCTTGGAAAGAAAAAGAGATAGGGATTAGGGATATATTTTCCTTCTAAATGTGTAACATGGGCACTGAGTGCGCTTCACTATAAAATGGCAGATTGTGTAGGTGTGTATGTGTGCGATGGGGGTGCTTCTCAAGCTTAAGACTTTAAAACAGCACAAGGGACATTTGAAATAATAACTGATGCAAAACAGCGGATTTGAAAAGAGATTTATTCGGTTCTGCATCACAACCGGTGAGTCAGCCTTTATTCCATAAACCAAAGCTTATCTGTCTCTTAGGATGGGTATGATAATATTGTACCAGAGAATAGGATTGGAAAGAGAGAGGCTGAAACCAAACACAAACATTTATGTGGGCATGCCATGTTTGCACGTTTCTCTGCAGTCATATCACGGCTTGACAGTGTGAGCCTTTCACTGGCATTTACAATAAAAATAGATGTGAACAAACTGTAAAATGTAATTAGAAGAATGTGAACCAATAACAAATATCACAAAGAGCCTTTATATTATGCTCAAACAAGAACAATTATGTGGTGTGGAACCAAAAACACTGTTTTATCTTGGTAAGTTTTGTTCAATAGATATCTCTGCTATGTTTGACCTGTTGCAATTCTGTTACTATGAAGTCCTGCCATTGCTTATATGTCTGCCACTATACTGATGTCTGGCATTGCCAGTTTTTTGGGAAACAGATTTATCTCCTAAACTTATCACAAAGAGAAGAAGTGGCAAACAAAAAATAATAATGGTGAGTTTAAGTAAGTTATGTTAGCCCTGCACCGGCAATGTAACACAGCTAAGGCGTCGTAACTTTAATGTTACTTTCATCTCAATATCTTTTGCATTGCCGTCAGAAGAAATAAGGATTGTTGACTGTGCTTCTTTTGAAGCATACTCATTGCTAAAGAAATATGGCCACCACAGCTATACCAGAAGACCTAAAACACCATGGTAGACAGCTAAAGTGGATGCCCACAGAATTCATTCCATGGTTAAGAAAAACTCTTTCACAGTATCTACTCAAGTCAAGCACAACATCTATCACTATCAAAATCTACAAAAGATGCCATCATGAATAGAAATACAGAGGGTTTACAACAAGGTGCAAACCACTGGTTATACTCAAGTACAGGAGCACTTGATTATACTTTGCCAGATTAAATATACTGGAGGCAGTGTTATGGCCAAGCCATTCATCTGATCTCTGCTCAGTAGAGCAGCTTTTCAGTTACGGAAGATAAAACTGAAGGCAGAGAGACCAACAAACAAGTAACAACTGAAGGAAGCTGCGGTAAAGGCCTGGCAGAGCATCTCAAGGGAGAAAATGCAGCTTTTGGTGATTACCAATTGAAAACGATTAAATTAAAATTATGTTAGTTTGTCTAATTATTTTGAGTCTCTGAAAATGTGGAACTATGTTTAAAAATGACTATAATTCCTTAGCAGTTAAAGTAATCCTTTTGTTAAACCCCTTAAATGAAAGCTGAAAGTCTGTACTTCAATCACATTTTGACTGTTTGTTTTAAAATATACATGGGTGAAGTACAGAGGCTAAATTACAAAAACTGGGTCATTGCCCAAATACTCATGGACCTACCTGTAAAACGACTGAGTGTCGTGCAAATGTCTTTTTTTATTTTCAACAGCTATTAGCTGCTAACCCACTTACTGTGCGATCAATTCTTTCTTGTAATGTGATGAAATACTGTGTGTTAAATGTTTTAACACTGCCAGAGCTGCATCAAAGGGTTACAGGATGAAGGAGGAGAAAATCAATATTGATAATAGAAAACAGTAGTGCCGGAAAAATTAAGGGAACACAACTGTGTGTTGTTAAGGTGGCTTAAAATAACTGAATGAACCAGTGCCAAAGAAACACTACAAGCAGTGGTGAAACCTACATATTAGGAAGTGCTCTTGAGCTCTTGCTCCATTGTATATATAAACAATATTGTGTCATTCTGCATTAATATGCCAGGTCTTCAGAAAGTGTCATCAATTAAAGCAATGTCAAGGAATGTAACTTTGGTTTATTATGCTGCCAAGTGACAACACTCTACCACAATTAACCATCCATTCACTCAGATATACATCATTTTCATTATTTGATTGTATTTGCTTCCAAGCAGATGCAACAAGTGCATAATTATGGCTGTAATTAAGCTGCAAAAAACACAAGCACTGCCACATGAGCACCTTTGAAACAATGAGTGCTCGATTCATTAGCATCTGCTGTAAGCTTATTAATCATCTAACAGGCAATTAGCAAGCTGTTACCATTGGCGGCTGGTATGTAAATATATTCCTGGGTTAATTTCTTCCTCAGATAATAAAGGAAACATTATGAAAATGAGCTCTGCCACTATGTAAATGATCTATGCTGTTAATTGCGCCGCAGTGTTTCAACTTGGATCTGCAAATGGCAATGTGATGGGCTGGCACTGAGGTTATATGCCAGGTTGCTGAGGGAATGAAAGTGGTAGGCATCACACTGCAGCCTGCATGACAATTTATGGGGTGTTCAAATGCCTTCCGCCAGCCCTTCTGTCAAATAGATAATAAACCTTGGCTAGCAGAGGTGGGCCCAGAGGGACCGGCCATGTGTGAAAGAGTGGGGGAGTAAAAGCAATATATGGTTAAAAAAATGGACTCTGTGTGTATCTAGTCCTCACACGCTCTGAATGAGTACACTCCATAATACAACACTAGTATGTAATATAACCAAAGTAATTATTGGAAAAACGACAAAAACAACTTTAAAAAGCCAGAAAAAACCAACACTAAACTGTGGTTGCTCACACAAATACACTGCATTTTCCATTAGCAAATTAGTCTTCACTGCACATGTGCACATGTCCCATGCCATGGCCACACTAACAGGATATCAAGCCATGCTGAGAGGATTTTCTGGCAATCTACTGCTGAATTCACAGCACAACAGCACTAATGACACTCGGGCCCGACATCCATCATGGCAATGTTCATAAAGCCTGTGCCAACATGTAGCTTCCCTTCGGCCCTTGGTGCTAATCTATGCAGTGCAGGCACGGAGAAGCCATTACAGCTCTGAATACATGATGAGGCTCACAACTAATACTTCTCTCAACACCAGGGGGAGGTTGGAGGACGAGAGGCAATATAATTGAGGCCAGGAGGCAGATTGTGATCTATTGACATTAAGCTAGGGCTCTTAATCTGACAGTTGTCCCCTCAGAGATGTTGACAGACAGCTGGGTGGGCAGCCATAGCCTTTTACATGGATGCACACCACGTAGTCCTAACTGTTACATTCACACCACACTCCCCCACCCTGATGTCAGCTTTCTTTCTGAGAAACACAAATTCATCAGGAGACAGTTAACTCTGCACCTTAAAAAAACACAATGAATACAATGCTGAAAACCACAATAAATTCTGTGCAAAGCTAGAATTATTCAGTATATTGTTATTACATATGTATTATATGTAAGAAAATTAATTGTTTTTATAGGCAAGAAATGATAAATCTGCATATCTGTTATTTGACTTAATAGCAATGCCAAATATATGTACCTTGGTATTTTATACATAGCAGGCTCAATATTCATTTGTAAGTAAAAGCCACATGAGAGATGAAAAAGCACTTTGATTAAAACAGACTGTGATCAAAACAAAATACAAAGATTAGGTTTCCTTCCATGTTTAGATTATTCCATGCTGCACAAATGCTTCCTACTTTCACTGCTCACATATACTGTACAGTTTAACAAGGCAGAATTTCCAATAAAGTTGTTCTCATTTACATATTTTTCTCTTTCTTGTTGTCAGACAATGAGACTACTATGAAATATTGACTGAAATGAAACCCATTTTGACTATATTGTTACCAGCAGTCACTTACAGTACAAGCTACTTTTAAACTCCTGTTCTGCACTTTTAAAATCCTGATTTTATAACCACAACAACCATACATCCACCTATCCATTTTCTTTCACTTATCCAGAGTACTCCCTGGATTGGTCAGCAGACTATTGCAGAGAGACAGACAACTGTTCACACCTACAACCAGTTAAGAAATTGTCATGGTCCCCCCTGTCCTCTCTGGTGCTGCATCCACTCTCTCTCTTCTCCTCCCCTTACGCTCTCTCTCGATTTCTCTGT
>VUQH01032473.1:0-17453 GCA_015106775.1 Etroplus canarensis | reverse complement strand
TAAATTTTGGAGTCACTTTAGTGAAAGGGAAACAAGCCTGGAATCATTTTGGGACTTTTTGTTGGTCCAAGTGGTCAAGGACACAGGTGTTAGGAAGTGCTGAGTCCCTATGGCCAAACAGGGAAAGTCTGAACCCTGTGCTACTGACAGCACACGACTAGGCAAATCGAAACCTGATGAGTTTGTCTGACTTTCCCGTACAGGAAAATCAAAGAGCAGATCTTTGCCTTTATACATTTAAAGCAGGTTGAGACAATGACAAAGAGCATTTTTTTTTCTACATATCAGATTGCACACATGAAGAAAGCTTCGATTTAGTTAGAAATGAACGCCCTGAATGGTTTCAAAACCTGTTTAGGAAAAAAACCAGTTTCTCAAAGCAGCATGGGCAGGAAGTTGTAATTATAACCACCAAGGGATAAAAGCTATCAGCAGTTTCCCACTATATTAACAGTGCTCACCATTGAAGCCAGCGGCATGTCAAAAGTAACAAAAACCATCCTAATCCTTCAATTGGATTCATGGATCGCAGCCCATTCTGGAGCCAGCTGCTGCTCTCTGTCAACCTCTCGCCTCCTCTCTTTCCACTTCCACTGTGAAACACATCCGCCGCCGTCCTCGCCGTTCAGTTCAGCTGATGCGAGTCAGTCATAGAAATCGAATGACAGCTGTAACACTCCCACGTTATTTCACCATCGAGACTTGAACTTAATCAGTTTAGAGGAGACCACTCCAGCTGGCCGGATCCGGGTTACTTGCTGCGTCCCGCCGAGTCCAGCCACAACTTCTCTTGAAGCCAGGACGTATCTGTGTCCCGTCCTGCTGTCCAAACAGTCGGTGGTGAGACCTACTGACTGAGGCGCTCAGCCCGCTTGCATTTCAGAGACACACTGCCTGAAGTCATAGCAACCAGGAGATTCAGCCTCATTGTGCTGGGCAGGAAAGAGGAGGCACCAGAGGAGGCTGATCTGTATATAAGGAGGTGGAGTCAGCGTGACAGCTTGGAGGGAGCTCCCTGGTTTAAATGTGCATCCTGGGGCTTGTGGAGATGCCAAATGGTCTTTAGTGTCAACAGGCTGCACTGAAGTACAAATAAACTATTAACTCACTCCCTGCTTATGAAACAGACCCACTTTAAGTCTTTTAAAGATTAGCTCTCCTTCCATGTAAATTACTGAAGAAAACCCAGAAAATTAAAGCTTGGATGCTTCATTTTTTTACTCTTATTTGAAAGCAAAGCCACTTTTCTTTGTTATCTTCAATCACTGTTTTGCCTAGAGATCTTTGAACAATGCCCGGCAAGCTGGCCAAAACAAGGAAAGAAATTCCCCAATAATGACCAAACGGGAAATCCCCTTTGTTTACTTGCTTGTTTCAGCACATTTATAAGGCTGCTTATGCCACACGCAGATAAGCACAAGCAAGCACACATCTCCTCCTTTAAGGGTATAAGAAAACACTCGCAATCCAGTAGATCGACACGACAGTTAATCCCCAAGTGTTGAGGCAATGGAGAGATTGCTGGGGTTGTGTGTGTTTACATTTGCAAATGTTGTGTTTGGCGCTTTTTAAAACCACTTTTTTAATCAACTAAACCTAATCATTTCATCAAGATTGGCAGAACAGATAATGACGAAGAGAAATCCACAACTGTTAGTTAAAACCATGAATATTGTAGTCCAGATAACTCTGCTACCCTGATTAGCCGCAACAATAAAACCTCCCCCAGACTTAATGCAAATAACCTGGATCATCCTAGAATGCAGTGTTTAACGTTTAGACCTGGAAGTTTCTTTGCCACCTGCCTACTACACTAAACATTGCGCGCACAACGGTGCAATGGCAATTTCTAGGAGCAGCAGCCTCCCCCACCAGGTCCGCAAACCAGCACTCCCCCCAGACTCGAAGCTGCTACCCATAAGGCCTTGCCACCATCCTCGTTCCAGACACAACAGGAAACCCCCTCTGGGCCTGTGTTCATTGGGACTTGCACACACGATAGGCAGGCGGTGGCAAACTTTCAGCTACTTGACTCACTGTCTAACTAATTATGTTTGCAAGGTTTACCTCGGGCCTACTGCGTAAACCTGTCAGTCAGACCAGGGGGCAGTGAGGTCCTGAGCGCTCTTTGTTATAAAGCAACTCTCTCTGGGAACTGGGACTTGTGCAGTGACTCTAGTGGGAGCCAGTCAGGTTAATGATATCAAGCTTTGAGCCTGCTCACACAGCCTTATCTTATCACTTTGGTTTGTAGTATCAACCTTGGCCTGAAAAGAAGAAAATCGTTAAATGGGAAGGGATTGTATTAAAATAAGTGGTGACAAAAAGAAAATCTCCCCTTCCCTCTTTACTCACCGCCCCTCTGCTGCTGCCTTTATGCAAGGCAACTGATAACAGTTCCCTTGATCAGGCAGGTTGATTAACTATGGGAGTGCACATTCTGACCTTCCACACACACACACTACACGTGCATAACCAGGAAATAAAAACAGAAAGAAATACCCGGTGGTCAGCACACACACACACACACAGACCGAATGTACCAAGGCCATTGAAGTTACAGTAATCGGGGCAAGATGGTCACCACAAACAGAGGCACAGACAAAAGCTTAAAGTCTTTTAGCCTAAGGTGAGAAACAAAAGTTAAAACCAAGTGGAAACAACACTCCTGCCTCTTTACCCCCATCCCAGCCAACATCGCATGAAGTGCACAAAAAAAAAAAAAAAACACTTTCAATGTGATGTTTCCAGCAGAGCCTATGAAATGAACTAACAAAACTCACAGGCTTCTAAAAAATATTAGGCCTCAGAATGGAGCTAGTTTTCATTGTTGATTATTTTAAGCAACGTGTTTCAGCTCTAAAGTGTCAGAAAATCCATGAAAAGCACATTTTTTCACAGGATTCCCAGCAGAAAAAGGTGATGTCTCCAAGTGTCTTTCCTGTCCGACCAAGAGTCCAAAACGATCCATGATGTTTGATGCACATTTGCCAAATATATGCCGCTGTAGTTCAGTTTTTATTGTCCAGCTAATACATTATTTCACCACTGCAGCTCAAAACCCTCCTATAATTTCTCATTCCAACAAAAGAAGCAAAAATGGCCATACTGTCTGCCTTCCACTTACCTGACTGTCACTCAGTGATGGTGACTCAGGAATATCTGAGTCCACATGCAGCAGGTCCCAGCTGCGCCAGGATGTAAGGCGGACGAATCGAACCATTCTCCAAAGAGAAGGAGGAAAAAAACAAAAAAAACCCAAACCTCGAATTTTAAGATTAGAAAAAGAAAAAAGCAGAGGCACTTCCAAGTCTTCAGGAATTCATTTCCACAGTAGAGTGAAGCATCATATAGTCTTCTCACGTGTAACAGACTGCCTGCCTGATTCTGCAGATGCTGTGTACTGCAGACCAAAGGTCAAACAATCACAATCAAAGGTGTGTGTGTTGGCCCTGCAGTAATCTCCACCTTCAAGCACTGAGGGAAGGCTTTTGTCTTTTCAGTACACACACACACACACACACACACGCCTCCTTGGCTTCTGGCACCTCCCACAGCATATGGGAAATTTATAATAGTCTCCCAGCATTTCAAATAATTACTGTAATAATGAGAACAATACTACTGAATAGGAGTCATTTAAATTCGTCACACACGAAGACTGGACGAGCTAGATTCCACAGCTAAGACGTGAAACTGATCTAATATTAGATCTATACAGGATACATTCAGAATACTGCCGACTATTGTGACTTTCACAATGTTACACAATTATGCCACATGTAAACAGTACAAAATAACAGTAATTTATCTCCAAAATTAAGCAAAAAGGAAAAATAGACATGTAATTCACCACTGGACAGAAACTAAAGATCATTTACATTATCAGTTAAACTGTCAGTGTTTCATTTTGCCAAACAGGTCAAACCCAGAGAATATATCTATTTTAAATTCATCAAATTCACAGAATAAAAGGCTGGGCTTGGCAAACAAGAACTAATCAACTCATTCATAATCCAATCAATAATTGCAACTCTAATTTATGAAAAGATGTCAAGATTTTGCACTGGATGTGAACATATATAGTGGTTTCATAGTAAATACCTCTGTAATTCCTTATTCTGTAAACTAAAGCTGATGTCAGGAATGAAAAAGCGGCGCATACACACCAGAAAGCAAAGTCTATCACTCATGCTTATCAGATCAATCAGTCACACCACTCACTGGATTTTGACAAACCCTTTGTGCTTCAGTTCAGTCCTTAAGATCAAAATCCAGCACTGCTGTCCCTTTGTGATGACTGCTGATTAAAGCATTGTCATTCGGACTGATTCTTTGTTAACTCAAAAGCTTTTCTTATTCTGATCAATCGGATTCATCAGTTTCCTTGATGGGATAGTCTGGCTGAGAAAATCCCTACATTACCAGGTACAGCTGTGTAACACAGAGACTGAAAGCATATTGTATAACCTCGTTTAATAGAAAATAAATGAAGACAACGTCTCCTGCCAGCGCCGACACACGGCACACTGAGTGCATTGTATGAGCTGAATTCCACAACATGAATACAGTATAACTAAATAGCACTCGGTGGTGAATAAAACGTGTAAAGAAGAAAACAAGACATTACTCCCAACTCTGTCACCAGCTGACAGTTAGTCTGCCTACACAGTCATTTCTTTAGCCCTGAAGGTCTTTTGCTGCGTTTGTGCTACTGGAGTTTCCGGTATCTTCCCCAGCACTTTGTTTTGGAACAACACTTCCACCTTCACTGTCTGTTACATACCACACTGTTACTCTTACAACCTGAAGACAAAGCCGGGAGTTTCTGTTCCTTTTTGAATGACTAATGACCCAACAGGGCGCAGGTGGAAACTATGCTACTGCTGGCCAAAGCCAAAGGTGGAGGAAAGGGGGAAAGCATGTTAGGAGGCAGAGAGGTAGAAAGAAAGGTATGAGGGTGGGGATGAGAGTAGGGACTTTATGTGTAGGGACTATATGATGGATGTTGAAGATGGAGCTGCCAGGCAGGCGGAAAAGAGGAAGACCACAGAGAAGATTCATGGATTTAGTGAAGGAGGACATGCAGAGGACTGGTGTGAGGGAAGAGGATGCAAGGGATAGTGTGAGATAGAGGCAGATGATCCGCCGCGGCGACCCCTAACAGGAGCAACTGACAGAAGAATCTCATTCTCATTTATATTTTAGGATTCATATTTTAATTAATGCAACTTTTACGAGCATTTTATTATATTTCTGTATTATTTCCCCAGTTATTATGCATTTATTGCTATCGCACATCTATCGTGTATTGTGGTTTCATGTAACTGAATCACGTAAAATTATATCTGTGCAGCACATCAGTTGTGCTCTGCAGTGGAACCATGTTAATCTGCACCGTCTCTACTAAATAAAATGCAATCATTTAATAATAAATAGAGACAGACGGTTGCACCAAGGCCCAGTAGACATGAAATAAGGATTATTTTGAAGTGTGGATGATGTAAAGCTACTCTAACAGAATGCAATAATAAAAATAAAAATATGGACCTGGAAATGAGTATAATAGGTCACATTTAAATATAATCTTTTACTACATTGCCAAAACTTAATTGAGATCAAATGCAAATTTAAATCTGGGTCTGTATGAATCGACCAATTAATGAGTAGGTAAACCAGACAACCAATCAGCTCACAGTACTTGGTCCATGAAAGAATTAGGAACTGTGAGGGGAGAGTGAATTATGGCAGGCCAGAGCACTGACACACATATGGAGAATCCATTACCTGACACCCACGTCCCTTCGAAAGCCAACACCATCCAGCCGCCAAATAATATTGGTGTAAGTTTTAAAGGTTTTATTTTCTTCAATCAAACTGAATGGTACCCTGTCAGAGGAGCAGAGGCAGGACAAACAGCCACTTCAGTGTTGTATTTATTGCTCCATAGCGACAAATGGATGTCACATTATGTCACAGAGCGCTGATCGGTGCTATCAGTGCCATTCGTCATGTCTAAAGGCAATCACAAGATCCTGAACCGCCGAGTTATCTTTATGACAACTGTAAAAGTGAAAGGTCACAGTTTCTGGTTTCGGGAAAACGGAAGAGGGGGAAACGAGTGCGACTCTGACCCCTGCCTCCTCCACATTTTGTTTTTACTCAATCCTGACCAGACTGTGTGTGGACAACAATAATCCGACTGCAGTCGGTCAAATAACCCAATATCAGAACACGACTGAACAAACCGAATCCCTGAATTGGCTGTTGAATTTTATTTAGCCGTAGACGTGTTTCTTTTTCCAGTCACACGCTGAAGCATGCAGGTCAGAAGGTGAGTTTCATCAAAAGTTATGTAACACAGATATTTTAATGCTGTAAAAGGATATATTAGTAGTGAATAGTGCAATAACTGCAAAACACAGGCGGGAGGCAGCACTTTATGGGAACTATCAGCAGGACTGGAATGCATCATGTCGTAAAATAATCACTCTTGATCGTCAGACTTCTCTGCAGCTTATCACTACCCTGCCAGACACCATAAAATGTAACATTCATTGGATAACTAACATGAAATACCCAATTCAGACAAAAGGGTAACTCCACAGGGAAAGGACAGAGTTTGGCACGATCCGGATGCTGTGCCAAGCTATGAACCGGGTCACAAGGCAAATATCAAAACTTCTTTGAGAAAAGCCTGTGATTCCATGAAAGCATGTGTTTAACGCTGAGTGCCAAAGCTGCTGCCATAGAGACGCAAGGACCGCACTCAGTGCCCACATGTCCAAGCACAGCTTTTGTCTGCCGAAGCTTTCATAAAACATGGGCCTACGCCCAAAACAGATCACAGGGTTTCTTCTGCTCATATAAATCAATGTATTTACATCCCTGTTTTCAAAAACTGGAGCACTGTGTGAAATGGTATAAATGACATATAATTTAAACTCCATATTTAATTTAAAATATCACAAAGTTGACATATTAAATGTTGAGGATGAAGGAGTATGTTTAAAACAAGTTAAGCAATGTGTTGCATGAACCTCATAAGCACTTGGGAAAGGAAGAAACCAGCTGCTGTAATTCCTTTGTCATATTTTTCCTGGATGGTGCACCAAATGTTGCCAGCTGGTGTCAGGTCTTGGCTGCAGGCAAGCCGGTTCAGCGGCAGACCCTTTGACTATAAAGCTGTTGTGATACATGCAGAGCGTGGTTTCGCAATGTCTTGCTAACATAAGCAAGACACTGGACAGCAGCATATGCTGGCCCAAAAACTGGATATTTTAATTTTTAATGTTACTTTCCCATGCCGTGTACACTAATAAACCTCCATATCACCACGGCTACATGACCCCTCTACTCTTCAGCCTGGGGGGATGTGGAGCTCGTGATTTTAAAAATCTATTTCTAATTCACCGGTCAGACCATAATGAGCTCGGGCCCAGATATAACCAAGGCGATGATCTTGTTTGTGTGGTTTTTTTTTTCCTTTTGCATGGTGGAGTCTGAACTTGTATTTCTTGACATAAAGATTTTAGATGTGTTTCTAAGGCCATGCAGGGATTTTCACTGCAGAACAATGTCTGGTTTTTATGCGGTTCTGCCTGAAGGCCTGAAGATCCCAGCTGTTCAGTACTGATTTTCAGCCTTGGCCCTTCAATGAAGGATTTTTTTAAAAGAGTGTATTACAAAACATAGAAGCTGAAATTTCCCACAAACAAAACAACTGTACAAGTGAACTACTTGTTCACAGAGTGGTGACCCCCCCAGGACCTTCTTGCTGTGAAGCAACAGTGCTAACTCCTACACCATCCTCTGAATAATATGACACTTTATTACAGAATAATTTCATAACTGAGGGATGCTGATAAAATTTACATACGTTTCCTCTATTAATGTTTTAAATGTAGGATTTTTATTTAAGCATAGGTTAACTTGAATAAAGGTGATTAAACACTTCTTCCACCACTGAAAGGAAATGTCTTGACATTTTAGCGCACACAGCTCAGTTTTCTGCTAGCTTTCATCAGAGCAGCATTTTGCTGCCCCCCTGAGGACTGCACAGAGATTGTCTTCAACACTGCTCTTTAAGGATTCAGTCAAAGCTGACAAGCAGTGTGGGTGATGAAATTCTGTGGAACAATTCCTTGAAAGGACACTGATTACATTTAAAAACAGCAAAATTCCCCACTGCAGCAGGTCAGACGCTGCACGAGTAAAACTGCGTTCCTCAGCAACCTCCGGTGTTTGTTTAACAGCTTGATGACTAATCTTAGTGACTTACCTCCACAGATGGCCCATAAAATGCTTTAACCAAGCCTCTACCCGTTTTCCTGCCCAAAGCAAAGATGACATCTGTTTACAGTGTGTGTGTGAGCGCATGCACCTCGACTTGCCTCAGCAATGATTAGCAACCAATGACTTGTTTGAAGTGACTTAAAGGACAGCTCATGAGCCAAAATTGAGTAAAGTTGAGCGAATGCCAAACATAAACTACAGTATGTGCAGTTTGCCAAAAAATGTGCAAGAATCCTTTGAGACAAGGGGTTTGATTTCTCCTGTGTGACTTCAAACATGAATGAACTCATGCCGCTAGAGGGCAAATTTATGACGACAATATTGGGAAACTGTAAAACATCTGTTCATAACCCACACAGATGGCAACGCAACTATCTGTTACTAACCATACCGTGATAAAGAGGGCATCAGGGACAATAAGATTATGAAGAGTCAGCTAACAACTTACTTTTCATTTTTAATTAACATTAGTATCCCTGTGGTATAGTGGTTTACACATTTGCCGTACAAGCGAAAGGTCCCTGGTTCGATTCCAGGTGGGGGCACAAGTCCCTCTCACCATGCGGGATTGCGTTAGGAAGGGCATCCGGCGTAAAACATCTGCCAAATTACCAATGCAGATTAATCCGCTGTGGTGACCCCTTGGGGAGAATACCAGGGAGCAGCCGACGGTATACTGGACAAAGGATGCTGACGATGGAGCTACCATGCCGGGAAAGAGGAGAAGAGGAAGACCACAGAGAAGGTTCATGGATGGAAGGAGGACATGCAAAGGGTTGGTGTGGCAGAAGAGGATTAAAGGGATGGGGTGAGATGGAGGCAGATGGCGGTGACCCCAAAAGGAGAAGATTTTTTTTAATTATATATATAAATATATATGTATGTACTGTTAGTAGTTCTAACTACAACAGATGATTTACTTTTTTAAATGGCCAGTAAGTTTTAATCTTTTGAGACATTTCTCAAACTAAAATTAACATTTGCTGCTTGTCTCTGCCCTATACATTATTTTTGACAAAAGCATTGGGCCACAGCTGCATAAAATGAAGCACCTAGCCATGCAGTCTGTCTTTAAAAACATTTGTGAAAGAAAGGGTCATTCTAAACAGCTTACTAAATTTGATGGTGGTGTTATAATAGGATGCCACTACTGTAGCAAGTTCCCTCCCAGAAAGTCCATGATACGCCATCAGTGGTACTATTGCGAAATGGAAGTGTTTAGAAACCACAGCAACTCACCGACTAAGTGGCAGACCATGTAAAGTTATGGGTGGGGGGTGTGTCATCGAATGCTGAGGCACATAGTGTGTAAAAGTCACCAACGCTCTACTGGTAACTCAGTAACTGCAGACTTCCAAACCTTCTCTGGCTTTAATATAAGCACAAAAACTATGTGCCTGGAGCTTCATGGCATGAGTTTCCATTGGGCAAGCAGCTGCATGCAAGCCTTAAATCACCAAGCACAACGCTAAGCGATGGATGAAGTGGTCTAAGGCACACTGCCACTTGACTCTGGAGCGGCGGAAACGAGTGAGGAATCATGCTCCTCTGTCTGTCAGTCTGATGGATGAGTCTAGCTTTGGTGAATGACAGGAAATCATAACCAGCCTGACTTGCACAGTAGAGTTTGGTGGAGGAGAGATATTGTTATAGTGCTGCTTTTCTGGAGTTTTCCTAAGCCTCTTAGTTCCAATGAAAGGAAATGTTAATGCTTCAGCCTATAAAGATTTTGGACAATTCAATTCTTTTTTTCTCTTCCAGCATGACTGTGCCCCAGGGCACAAAGCAAGTTGCATAAAGCCTAGTTAGAAGAGTTTGGTGTGGAATAACCGGACTGGCCCGCACAGAGCCCTGACCTCAACCCTATCCATCACCTTTGGGATGAACTTGAACAGAGACTATGAGCCAGGCTTTCATCCAACGTCAACGTCTGACCTCACAAATACTCTTCTGGATGAATGGGCAAAAACTTCGACAGACACACGCTAAAGCTGTTACAGCTGCAAATGGACGACCAAGTACATATTAATGCCTATGGCTTTAGAATGGAGTGTAATGAAAGGTCCTATAGGCGGCCCAATACTTTTGTCCATTGTCCATGTTTATTACTTTTTGGACTGGGTGAGAGGTCAGCCATTTGCCTATTTTGTCTGAACTACAAACAGCAATTGTCCACTGAAAAGCTTAACAACCACAATAACTAAAACTTCTGTCAATGGTCCATTTATGACTGTAAAGGATTTCCACATTTTGTGGACTTCTCTGTGCAGAAGCTCCAGCCAGACAGTGTTGGTACTTCGCCAACTGCATGTTTAAGAAAAGGATCCTCTGTCAGCAAGAAACTTTAAATTCAATACAAGAAATATCCAAAAGGTTCAGGGGGAAAATCTGCTACTATTATTGTGAAGTAAAGCGAAAGCTTGAAACATGCCATGACATTACATGGGTGGGTGATTAGTGAACAGCATAGCAACTTGATTATATCATATAAGGTTCTGGGAAATTGTCAGGAGCCTTTTTCATGATTTTGTGGCGTTTTATAGACTAAACACTCATTTAAATAATAATCAAAAAACATTCCACAGATTAACTAATGATTAGTTAGTTACAGTGCTGGTGCTAAAGCTTGGCTAATCTCTGTTGGCGCTAAAAATCAAATCTGAAAACGGCTTTAAGAGCTGCAACTCTGCCTCCATGTCTCAAGAGTCAAGCCACAATCTGAACCTGATGACCGTCTGCACCGTTTCCAAGATCCGTGTTTGGCAGCCAAGTGGCTGAAGATCCCGTAGGCCTCGGTCGCCCTTTTAGCATCACTCATCAGCAAGAAAACAGCCACTTCCTGGAGCTGCAGGAAGCGCTGAAGTAGCAGAGAGTGTTCCTGAGTGACTCATCATGCATGTGCGCCAGTGTGCGCTCACAGATGCGCAAAGAGCTGGCAGGAGACTCAAGTGAAAATCCATAAACGGCAGATAACAATAATGGAAGACAATGAGGTCATAATTAGATTAAAATGAGATAACTAACCAGCCCAAGGCATTATGGGACCAAAGGAAGAGGCGATGAAGTTATGGGAAATAGTGGAGTGTGGCAAAAAGAAGTGTTAGGGTGTGTCTATGTGCAATGTGTGGTTTAAAGAGGTGGTGCATTTTGGTTTTGATGGGGTTAAGAGAGCAGCGTCACACGGAATCCAACCACTTTCAAAAGACGGCCCTCAGGTGTGACTTACCAACAGATCTATGCTTTCACGGCGTCCCAGAGATCCATGCTCCACCTTCTCACTGCCTGGTGTGAGGATGTAGGGGCTCGGACCTCCACAGGGCTTCATGTTGGGCAGGCTGAGAGACCGCAAGTCCTTCACGCCCTGCTCCACCTTCAGCTCATCGCCTGGCCGAGCTATAAAAAAAAGAAAAACAGACGAGCTTGAGATGTTAGCGGAGGGGAATCCTGGGAAACTACAGACTCAAGAGTCCTTAAATCATTATTTGATTTTCAGAGGAGAAAAACCTGCCTGAGAGCTTTCTTTTCAAGCTGACTTTTCTTTAGAGTTTGGAGTTATTTTGAACTCAGAGCGACACCCGAAAAAGTGCGAGGCCCGCTGCTTTTCTCGAAATTTAAAAGGCTCTTAAAAGCACAGCAGAAGGGTTAATACAAACCTAAGCCAGGCACATCCAGCCAGATGAACAGCAATGAGGATTTCTGCCTACAGAACAAACTAAAGTCCAATGTTTTTAAAAGCTGCGGCTTTGGTCTTACACTTCTCTGGCTTACCAGCTGCTAAATTCTCCACTATATTCATCTGCTATTTGTTTGCCGTTTCCATTGTTTTTTTTAAGAGCTTGGCACTACAAAGAGCTGCCTGCAGAGACCGAAACGTTAAAGCAAACAGAAATTCCAAGCTGACGGGGGTAAAAGCAGAGCACCAGATTCAGTGATTCTCTGTGAGTTCGTCCCCTTAAGTGGCCACTTTATAGCGCAATGCTTGTTAAAGCTTAGGAAAAACAGTGATTTGCCCGAAAGAGTTTACAGCACAGAGCAAACTAGAGCACAGCAACGGATCCTTAGACTTCATGCGACTGAACAGCTGTGAACTCTTCACTCTTGACCTCTGGGGTTTTTTTTTGAGACTGTATGTAACTTCAGTTTGTGGGCAAGAGGTGAGAAGAGCGGTTACTCACGGAGCTGGGTCTCATTGTGACCAGCTTTAATGGACCTTTTAACTACAAGTTGCCACCCAGAAAACACAAAAAGCCATAAAGTCATCATGCCGCTGTGCTATGTTACCCTTTTACGAATAAAATTCATGAGAATTCCATGAGAACTGTAAGACCGATTTTGGGATGAGCCTGAACAGATCGGTGACACATTTTTCACGTGTAGCTTTAACCACAAGAATATCACAAGCAGTCCACTCCTTTTTTCCTCCTAGTCAGAGAGACGGGTGTGAGAGGAAACTGGCCAGCCTCATCCGTCTTGATTAACCATTGTTAAAGGCACAGAGGTAAGAACAGTGCAAAGTCTGAAATACTGTTGCTAAGGGCAAGACTGCTCGGTTTCTAGGAAAAAAAACAAAAGATTGACTTTTCCTGTGGACGATTTCATTGTGCCATTGAAATTTATTTAAAGAGGTGTATGCAGTGACTTTTTCCCCCGGAGCGACTGAAAGAATGAAAAAAAATAAAATAAAATGAGCTGCTACCAGCAGCAACGCTGGTCATTTTTAAGAAGAAATAATTTAACAGTAGACAAATACTCACATTTTGGACCAGCTACACGTTACACCTGCGAGAGCTTTTATGGCGCTCCGTTCTAAACCCACAGACATTAATATGGACTGCTGGATAGAGAAGCGTGATTTCTCACTCCACAGAACAAGCTTCCGCTGCTCAAGAGTCCAGTGGCAGCCACTTGACGTTTGGCATTGTGCTTGGTGATGTAAGGCCTGCATGCAGCTGCTCAGCAATGCAAAGTCCTGCCATGAAGCTCCTGGTGTTTTTTCGTTTAGTTAACTAAAATTAAACTAAAAACTAAAACTACATGAGAAAACCAACTTTAGTTAACTGAAATAAAAATAAAAACTAGACTTTTGAGAAAAATCAAAACTAAAACGACATCGTGGGCTTAGGAAATTACCTAAAATAAAATAAGAAATATACAGGAAATGTCCTCAGCTCTAGTCGTCGTCAGTTGGATTAAATTTGGTCAGTCAGTCCGTCTGATGAGGCTTTGATGCATCTGTTTATTGAGACTCAGGATGTCTACATGATTGTGACTCATCTGCCTTCACAAAGTGCGTCTGTATTGTAACTTCCGATCTAAACGTCTTAAATCTTCCCCTGACAAATACCATCCATATTATAATAATTAAGAAAACTGACACTAAACACTGAAACTCATAAAAACTAAACATTTTCAAACAATAAAAACTAAACTGAAATGAGCAAACCCACTCTAGAACTAACTGAAACTAAACTAAATTCAAAACAGAAACTCAAAACGAAATAAAAACTAAAAAAAAGAATTAGAAAATCCAAAACTATAATAACTCTGGTGTGGAAGCACTTGACTGGCCTGCACAGAGCCCTGAGCTCAACACCCTCCAGCACCTCTGGGATGAACTAGAATGGAGACTGTGAGCCAGGCTCTCATCTAACCGGTGTCTGACCTGCAAACACTCTTCTGGAATAATGGGCAAATAGACCACAGGAATCACCTGAGATCCCACGATACAATAGTATCACAATACTTAAACATTATATATTATTATGATTTTAAACATTTTGCAATATACTGAATATCACAACATATATTCTGATTACCTTTTCATCTGCAAATTATGACCCAAAGGTAAACTTTGTTAATATGTTTTATCTAACAAGATAAAGTTATCAGTATGTTCCGCTCACTTCATTTTTATTGCTGTAAAATGGAAATGCCAAGTAGACGGACTGACCAAGACTGTGATTAAAACCTGTCATAAATGATAAACTGCACTGCTTGCATCATGGTTCAACTTAATCGAATGCAAACGCGTCAACTACTGAACTATGACATGTACTTTGAACAGTGCAAATTATTTAAAGAAAGTTGTGCACTTCAGCAACAGAAGTGCAACTTATATAATAACATATCAATAATTGGTACCCCTGTAACAATACAATATTGCCACACAAAATATACTGCATCAAAATATACTATATTGATATACTATACTGTATGAACTTCTCCCCAGCCCTAACAGACAAACTCAAATCTTGCAGAATTCCAGAAGACTGGAAGCTGTTATAGCTGCACAGGGGGACCAACTCCATATTAATGCCTACAGATTTAGAATGGGATGCCATAAAAGCTCCTATGGGTGTAATGTGTAAATGGCCAATACTCTTGTTCATACAATTTATGTACATAATAAATAAGTCTGCAAGGGCAAGATACTAAACCACCAAACTGCTCCTGTTGTATTCATGGGTGTGTTAGTGTACTTGTGATGGGTAAAAAGCATTTAAATGCATGGAACAAAAAGCTGTATGGATGTGTGTGTGAATGGGTCAATGTGGCAGTGTTTAATCACTGAGGGCACAGGGTAGAAAAGCACTATATAAATGCAAGTCCATTTACCAAATATTGGCTAAAATAAGTGTAGCTCTTGTCTAAAATAATCTAGGAGCACAGGATGGCTGGGAGCCCACAGGCTGTCTGCTTATTACTAAAGCTACAACAGTTAGTCACTGAACCACTTCAATGACTAAACAGAGAAAATTAGCCATCTTTACAATTTTCAATACATAAATCGACGATAATTCTCCGTTTTCAGCTTTTCCGAGGAATTTTCTGGTTCTCCTCTAAAACTAAGGCATCATATTGTCCAAGTAATAACCACAAAATTGCAAATATAGCTAAGGCTGAAGGAAATTTTATCATTTTTGAAGGTATCTGATCATAAACCAAAGTATCAGACAATCTGACACTGATCGCACAAACTGATCAGCAGACTTCTTAAAGTTACTCCTGTGGGCTACAGGAATCCGTTCAGCGGCACGTCCGGAGCATTTCACTGTGTCATAGACAGCTCAGAACTTTAAACTGACAGGAAAAATTCTGTCAGACATTCTGCATATTTTCAGGGGCTTTTGAGAGGCAAATTTAAAAATAACAGTTCAAATGACTTCAAACTACTCAACCTCTCACTATATTTTAATGCAAACAGCCAGAATATTGATCAAATTATTCACCTCCTTCTGTGTTATAGCAGTAGGCAGTGTAGTGGCCAGAGCCAAAGCCCTTCCCATGATGCATCACTACAGCCGAGAGCTCGTAGAGGAAGCGCTTTGGACGCGGCGAGCCAGTGGAGCTGGGGCTGCTGGGATTGGAGCAGGGTACGCCTTTGGGTGAGGGATCTCGGCAGGAGTAGGGCTCCATGTTGAGGAGTTGGTCGAAACTGACATGGACTCCGATCTTTTCCCGATGGTTTCGCCCAGACCACCTGAGGACCAATCACAAGGCAGGGAGAGGACAGCTGGCCAATAAGCGAAATGTTTCATAAGTATTGGTTCTGGTGACATAACTAGTTAACATCGTTTTCAGTTGACCTGACCTGCTGCATACATCTGCCTTTTGGCTACATGCAGTTTTATTTAATCCAATAAGCTTCCCAGGCTGATTGAGTCAGGTTTAACATCTTCTTACCTGAAGCGTTTGAGGTGAAGCCGAAGGACCTGAGGCAGTTTGTGGACCATTAGCTGTTTCTGTGCTTTGGTCAGAATGACTGGTTTGGACGAGGTCCGCCGTCTGGCTGCTGTAAATGTGGAGAGAGGAAAGGGTTAATACATACCACAAAAATCCATTTTTTGTGTGTCACCTGAACTTTAAAGGTTTCTTGTGGCTGGCGATCATGCAAACTGCTTCAGAGCAACATAGACTCCAGTTTACATGAAGATATTGGAGCAGATCTGAGAGGCTGCACAGCTGGGATGCTCATTTGTTTAAAAAAAAAAAAAACAACACAGCTTTTTGTGTCTATTCATATTATTTCCAGTTAATCATTGGGTTTTTATCCAAAACGGCATCCAAAGCACCTGACTTAGACCTTGCTTGGAGAAGCATAGAGGAGCATCAATCATAATGATCATCTGAGGAACAAGGGAACTAAATGAAAACACAAGAGCCCATAACCTGATCACAGCCACTAGAGTCATGATCAACCCATTACAGCTACTGTGACATGGTTATGCATTTGCGAGTGTTTACACTTTTCACAGAAAAAGTGGTGACTGAAACTCTGAAGCAGTCATCAGGTCTGATTATGAGTCCATTCTTCAGTTATGTGCATCCATGTACTCCTTAAGGACCCAAGGGTTAAAAGAACAAAAGGATTTTGTGTTTTTTTTTTTGGAAATTGTTGCAACTTGTGAAATATTGTCTGTTAACATCTATCACTGCCTAAACAAATCTCTCAATGTGGAAATGTTTTTTGACTTCCTGAATACTGTTGTTGGGTTTGTTTCTGTTAGCTGCTGCCTTAAAAAATGAAAGTGTTGCCACCATTTTCTGTTCATTTTTCACCCCAGGACAGCTCATGTAGTAGAGTGAAGTGCTCCAAGTTTGGAAGGCCAATTAGCCTGGTAGTTATTGGCTTTCAATATGTGAGTTGATCAAGCTTGTAGCCAATCATTTCCCCGTTTCAGTGATTGAAGGCATGGGTACTTTTCCTTGGATTTCAGCCAAGTGCAGGGAATTACCTTGCTATACTGTATATAGGAGAAAACCAGCCACAGGGGCCCACAAGCCAGTGTAGTCCTAGTGCCGGTCCCAAGCCCGGGTAAATGGTGAGGGTTGCGTCAGGAAGGGCATCCGGCGTAAAAACTGTGCCAAATCAAATATGCGGATTCATAACACGACTTCCATACCGGATCGGTCGTGGCCCGGGTTAACAACGACTGCCTCTGGTGCCGTTAGCCAACAGGGTGCCGGTGGAAACTATGCTACTGTTGGCCAAAGACCAAGGAGGGGGAGAGGGGGAAGCGTGTTAGGAGGAAGAGAGAGAGAAGGAAAGGTAGGAGGGTGGAGGTGAGAGTAGGGACTTTAAATGTAGGGACTATGACTGGCAAAGGGAGAGTGCTGGCTGATACGATGGAGAGAAGGAAGGTAGAGATAATGTGTGT
>VUQH01032468.1:0-15447 GCA_015106775.1 Etroplus canarensis | reverse complement strand
ACAGCTCCTTTTGTTAATCAGTCAGCTTTAGAAAGGTTGGTAAGTTGTTTAAGGCAGCAAGCGTCTTCCCTCTTTATGCTGAGGTATGAGCGCTATCAAACTTCTCATCTTTGGTTTTGAATTGTGTCTTTGTGTGTCTAAGAGCACAGTTTGTGTTTCAGAATACAGATTTCAGAGACTTGGCAGATGAACCTGCGAATATAGAGTTTTATTTATGAATCATTTTCAGTCTTGTATGTGTTTGAGCATTGAATAAAATAGTGTTTCTGCACACATAAAGATCCTTCCACAAGGTCTAGCTGTGCAATCGATAAGTGTTCTGAGTAAAAAAAAAAAAAATTATTTACTGTATGCTGCAGGCAGTATAGCAGGGATTCATCATGGGAGTCGACACAGAAGCATCTCTGGATGAGCACATGCTGTATTATCATCAAGAGCGGCTGTTTTTGCATGAAGGCTTTCCGCTCAGACACCCAGCTCTTACCAACCCACCTGCACCAAAGACATGAGATTAAAGCAGGAGCCTCTCCCATTTTCTTCTATAAGAATGTGTGAATAACATCTGTAGCTTCCCCACGGCTCCTCGTAGCCCCACCCAGGAAGTGCCGGAGGCACAGTCGTAGCTTTCGGTTCGTAATTAAAATCAGCAGCATGTTGGGAGAGGGCGTTTTCACGTTGGTCTGTGTGTAGGCGCTCTCCCCAGAGACCGCGCGTTGCTCTGCTAGTAGAGCTTCTTCTTATGCCTCCGTGGAATCATTTGCTCTTTATGAGAGCGACAAGGAGCATCCTCTCAGCCCGGTAAAGGATGGGAGATACCACGGTGCCTGGATCGAGACAGGAGGGGAGGGCAAGGCGGAGTGCACACAGTATAAAAGCTGTTACCATAGCAATCCAAATATTGCTGCTGTGAAATCTGAGCGAAGATGGGAGACTGATGCCAAACGGCCGTCAATCATTTAACAAAGGAGGAAATGGGGAATAAGCTTCCCCTCTCTCCCGGCAGTAATATAACCGATGGGTCCCCTGATAAAGATGGAGTGTTATCACTAGATGTGAGCACGTGTGGAGGGCATGCACGAGCGTGGCTGTGTTGCAGCTCCAGCACTTTAGTGGCCACTTAGGTGAGGCAATTCATTCGGCTGTAGTGGAGGATCCATACTTCAGATCTTTTATCAAATCGGTTATCCTTTAAAGACGATGAGCACTTAACACGCATTAACCAAAAGAGATGATTTTCCAGCCTGGATTATCCGAGTGGAACAGATTGCCTTTATACGTGGCACTACACTGAAAGACGTAAACCGCTACAGGCTGCAAAGATGGGCCCAATCGCGACTCCTCTTCTGTGAAAGTATTTACCATTAGATAATTAAATTTCTGTGTGACTGGATGCAACACAGTGCTTGTGTGATCATGCAAATAATTGCCTTTCCTCTTGTACTCGGGCAGATAGGTCGACGGGCACAGCTATATCAGATCCTCCAGGAAGCGGGGAGCTCACGTTTGCAGACGGCGATGTTCGTATATTAATTCATTATTGCCTGAATGGAAGGTGCGGATAGACACTATCAGCTCTCTGATAAGGAAGATGTCATACAGGCGGTTTTATTAGGTAAACATCTCTGCTGCTCCTGACCGGCCCTGCAGGCAGCGTGATCATTCTGAGATGAGATTTGAAGGTGTGGATGATGTGCTGGTGCTACACTTGCTCTGCAGCTGCACTCTTCTCTCGGGGGAGCTGCATAAGCAGCTAATAGCATTGGGCCCCCGGGATAACAGGGGTGTTATTTTGTCTGTTTCAATTAAATGTCTCAGGAAGCCATCCGAGGGGGGCAACTACATGTTTGGCAAGGGCAAACCCTGCCCTCATGGGAGCGGGAGGAATTGGTAATAACCAGTGGCTTTAAAGGAATCCAGCATCAAATCAATACTTTTAGATCCAAACCCAATCTAGTCAAGTCTTAAGGCCTGGAGCTAATTAGGTAGAAACAATGGAAATCAATAGAAATAATCCTTCACTTTTGCTTCACTGCCTTCACACACGTCCCCCTTAATATCTAAAGCATTATCCCAGGTAAACATTCATGCAACCTCCTATTATCTGCTTAAATAATAACAAAAATACTGTATGCATTGATACTTTTCACCCGACTTTTTCCTCTTTAGTCATGTTTAATCCTGAGCAGCTTTCTGTGTAAGACTTACACAACAGATACGGCACACAACAGCAAACAATGATCAGTGCTGGAATGACATTTTAAAGTGATATGTGACATTTTTGGCAGTTTAATTTAGCAGTTAAGTGACAGAGAAAATTCTTAACAGCCCAGAAAGTATCAGTGTGAATTTGAGTATATTTAGCAGGTTTCTGTGTTCTGTTTGGGTAATAGATTGTAAACCTGTTTAATTACCAGTTAACCTCCCAGGGGTGGTGCTCAGCCTGTTCATATTGTCGCCTAATTATGTATTTGTCTTGGTCTTTTGTCATTTTACTCACATAATTGTTGTTAGTTTTCGGAGGTATTTAAGTGTTGTTGTTTTTTGTCCTTTCATTTTTATGGAATTTTATTATACTGCAGTTTGTGCCCTGTGCTTTCCTATCTGTTTATATTGTATTGTTTTTAAGTTTTGTGTTTTAAACGTGTGTATTTATCATTTACATTGTATATGCTATTGAGCTTTTTTTTTTTTGGAATGTGTTTAAAAACAAACTAAAACAATGAATTAATGAATCACAAATGAAGTACAATATGTTAGTCTAATGCACCATGTGGACAAAAGTACCTACACATCACATTTACAAAAGTTTTAATTACATAAAACTGCAATTCCAAAAATGCTGCGTAAAATTTAAACAAAAACAGAATGCAGTGACTTGCAGATTCACAACACAGAAACACATCTCAAAAAAGTTGGGACAGGGCCATATTTCTGACTGTGTTATCTCCCCTTTTCTTTTAACAGCAGTCTGTAAACCTCTGGGAACTGAGGGGACCAGCTGCTGGACCTTTGGGAGAGGAATGTTGTTCCATTCTTTTTGATATAGGATTCCAGCTGCTCAACAGTCCTGGGTCGTCTTTGTCATATTTTGCATTTCATGATGCACCAAAGGCTTTCAGCTTGTCACACATCTGGACTGCAGGCAGGCTGGTCCAGTGCCTTCTACTACAAAGCCATGCTTGTTTTGCTTCATATGTTTCCTAAGTTCTTTTGCAAATAAAATGGTTTATGAGATTAGCAAATCATAGCTTTGTGCTTTTATTTATATTTTACACAGCATCCAAACCTTTTTAGAATGGGGTTGTAAATCCAAGGTCATTAATATCGAGTTGGTCTCCCTTTTGCAGCTATGACAGCTTCCAATCTTCTGGGAAAGCTTTCTAAAAGAGTTTGGAGTGTATCTGTCAAAATTTTTGCCTATTTATCCAGAAGGACCCAATCTCCAGCCACAGAACCTGGGCACTTTGCAATCACTGAGTCAAACAAGAACTCCTCTGTATGTATTCTAATGTGAGGCCAATGTGAGGCTTGGCCAAAACCGGACATGCAACAGGACAAGGATCCCAAGCACAGCAGCAAATTTGCAACAGGATGGAAAGAAAAGAAGTGAGATGTTGCAATGGCCCAATCAAAATCCAGCCATCAACCCCATTGAAATGCTGTGGTGGCACCTTAAGAGAGCTGTGCATAAATAAATGCCTGTAAACCTCAATGAACTGAAGCAGTGTTGTAAAGAAGAGTGGGCCAAAATTCCTCCACAACAATGTGAGAGATGGATTAAGTCATTTAGAATATAATTACTTCAAGTTATTCCTGGTTCTACAAGCTATTGAATCATCATTTTTCACAGGACTGCATAATATGAAGACAATATCTTGACTTTTGCTGTTAGGATTTTTAAAATATTCTTCACTAAATGTGTCTCAACGATACAACAGCAAAGAGTAAAATGCTAGGGGCCCCCTTTAATATATAAACTCCATCCAATACAATCCCAGCTGCTTCTCTGTCGACCTTGAATTAGGTCTAGACACCCAGGCTAAGAAATTATATATGAGCAGAGGAAATAAGGTACACCATCACCAGCTACCCGGATTGGCAAAACCAAAACAAAATCAAGCGTTTGTTTGGACAAGCCGGTATCTGTTGCATGCAGCTTATTTCCTGTGTTCCTCTAGCAGGATGAGACATTCTGGATCTTGTTACCCGTCTGATGTGGACACATGATCTGATCTGTGTGAGGGAGGGGTCAGTGTGTCAGGGAGGGAAAGGGATTCACAGAGGAGGCCAGCAGAAGGGATTCAGGACTGGTTTATGTCACTTTGACAGAGAACAGCGAGGGCCATGTTGGTGTCAGCGGGGAGCCAGACACTCAGACAAGCCCAGCTCTTCTTCTGGCTCGCCTCCACTAAAGTGTCTCTTTTAATGGCCACACCTCACACTGCCTTTCTTTCTCAAGCCTTCCTAGTACAACTAAGTCATTAATATTTATACTCCTCCTAACAGATATAATCTGTGTAATCATGCATTGCCCTTGATTAGACCTCATTAGTCCTTTAATAACATTAACAGTTAACAGTTTGAGTGCAGAGTTGAAATGTAATCATCAATGTATTATCCAGAGGAAAAAAGAGAACAGAGTGAACCAGGTTTAAAAAACAACAAAAAAACCTTTTGTCCTTTTTTACTACCAATATGAAAGGAGATGGCTGGTTTAGTTGCCATGGAGAAATAGGCTACATGGAATTCGTGAAGTCAATTAGCAATCAGGCTGCATCTCATTAAATGTGATCTGGCGGCAGTGAGTGGTTGAGGATTTACGCTTTATCGGTGAGATTTACTCTCATAAAACATTCATGGGTCTCTTATCCATCCACTTGCCTCAACAGCCAGCGGTGAGCATCTGCAACCCATCACCAGTGTGGAAGTTGACGACCCAGGGCTCCATTTAAATGCCCTAATGCAGCTATTGTAGGTCGTAAATGAGGTATAATCTGGATAGGCAACATGTGCTGGTCTCAGCTCCCTGTGCTGGAGGCAGAGGTGTCGGACGCTGGGGAGGGTCACAAAAGAGGCCCTGCTGATAAATCTGTCTGTGCAACAAAACACATGCATACAGGAGCACAGTTAAAATGCAGTGATTTGCATGAACCTCTAAAAATACTCTAAAGAAGTTGCTTGCTTTTCTGTCTTGCAGCTCAGTTGTGTCTCTAGGGTGGAGCGCGAGCAGCGAACAACACCATCATCCCCCGGATGCGCAGAGGAGCAGCTCCTGGTTTTGCAGGGAATTCCAAGAAACATCACACCAGCGCTAATGAAAAGCAATAAGAATTCATTAGAGCCAGCTTATCGGCACAGGATATATCATAGTGCATATCAGATCACCGGTATCTGGGAAAATGCTAATGCATTCTCTGTCTATTATCACTGCCTTGACCAGCTTCATTCTAGGACCTGATGAATCCGCCGCCAGAGTCCATTCATTCACTCATTCATTTACAAGCATCTCTTGCCAGCAGCGAGGCTTCCTGTCATTGTGTCTGACAGGCAGATGACATCAGCATGCCCTAGGGCACCTCTAGGGATGCGGCATCTCTTCCTCATCACGCAAAATAAAGGAGGACTTTGATGGTATCATGTCTGAGTCGTGCCCCCCCACCACCGTACTGTCACAGTCACACGACGGCAGACTTCTATTTCCCAGTAATCGAGTTTCTGTCTCGCCTCTTTGTGTTCAGATGAAGCTTTGATGAAGTCACCCCTCCGCAAAACCTCTTCCCCCTTCTCCTTATAGAATACCGCCTCCCCTAACCATGTTTGTGTCTATTTATTTCTCTCTTCAGTAGACATAATGAATATTTAACATAAAAACTTAGCAGTCAGCGTAACTGCTTTGACTGTAAAAGTGTTGTTATTATTATTTTTTTGAATAATTAATTTAGACTATGTTCATTTAATTCACGACTGGTTTGATGCCCGGCCTCCTGCTATCAGTTATAAGTATAGCAGCTGCAACTCATCATTCAACCCTCCAGCTCACCTTGCAGCCAATTACATTTCCCCTCCCTAGTGAGCATGTGGGTTCTACATCTGGATCAAGCCAGTTAGAGCCAGTTAGCTAATTCAGGTCCAAAGCACAGTCAGAATAAAAGATGGGTGTAGCTGTGATATCACACACTGGTTTGTGAAGCCTCAAAATCTGTTTTATTCTGAATTTATCGCTATTTTTTTAATCAATTTGTTTATTTTATATGCTAACATTTGTTTATTGTTTAATTCCCATTTACTTCATGTGAAGCACTTTGGGTCAAGTGAGGTTGTTTTAAAAACGTGCTATATAAATAAACTTGACTTGTCTTAACTTGACTTGACTTGACTTGACTCAAAATGAGCCTTTTGGCAGTCACTCATTGACTCTCAAGTTATTAATCACAAGTTGAGAGTCAATGTATGTCCACGTCAGTCCTGCTTTCTGACACTTAGAATGACCAAATGGAGTTAATAGTTCATCCAAAATGACCTAAAAAATAGTAGCGGAGCCCATAAACTCATCAACTGCCAAGGGTAATTTTGCCAAAAAATTCTATAAGACTGGCAGTCAGTTTGCAACCATGGGTGTCACCCCCTGGTGGCAGTTAGAAAGAATGCATGCTTAATACACATCCACAACATGTGTACCTTTGGCTGCTTCCTGGTATTTTCCCCAACAGGTCACCACAGCAGATCAAGTTGCACCAGTAATTTGAAAAAGTTTTTATACCAAATTCTCTTCTTGACCTGACCCTCCATGGTGAGAGGGGCTTATGTCTCTACCTAGAATTAAACCAGGGACCTTTCGCCTGAAAGGCAAATATGTAAACCACTATACTATGGGTACATCTAAGACATCTTCACAGTGCTTTCACTTTTCACACCCTGAAGCTATGTCCATCTTTTATATTCTCTGCAGTCCAAACAGAAATTCAAACAGTAAACAATAACAATAAAAAACAAAACAATAGAGCACTATTAAGGGTTGAAGGTTCTTTTCAGCTGCATTAGACTGATAAGCATGATGCTGGTGGTATAATCAAGGCATCCATTAACAAGAACAAACATGAAAATATGTGAATGTATCAGAATGTCAAAGCATTGATCATATTACTGATGTTAGCATAATGGTGATAGGAATGCCCGACCATACCTTCATAATGTGGGAGTTAACTAATAGGACCACCACCATCATGACCATGACCATAAGGTTAAGATCATCACCATCTAGCGTGATACAAGTGGTATGCAACATTTGTGGCAAAGTGATATTTAAAGCTATCAGAGTGCTGTGTAGGTCTACTATCAAAAGGAGAGAACCATTGAAAATCTGCCAGCACGATAGGAACTGAAACAGCTGAACACTGTGAATTGACTTTGAAGTTTTCCACTCGTAAAAATGGGATGTTATGCTGATCCTGTTGATGAACCAGCCTATTGCCTAGCAGGAATTGATGCTACGCCTACACTAGGGCCCTAGTTCTTGACCGGCCCTAAGATAGTTTAATCCATTACTATGCCATAAATAAACCTAATTATGGTATTTAAGTATAGATGGCTGAAGGGCACACGGAAACGCTCATTTTGTGACATTACATTCCAGACCAGTACCTTTACGAGTAGAAATTCTTGTGAAATTTGAAAAGGGTCCATAAAACGACAAATATGATCATGAAAACAATTTGGGTGAAGACCCACTGGGTGATCCTTGTGTGCAAGTTTCACAAAATTCTGACTAATACTGTAGGAGGAGTAGCGATTCTTGTGAAATGTGGATAGATCATGTAGGCCTTACGGTGGCTCAAAATAATTTACAGGAGTTAGAGGTCAGCAGTAGGTAAGCCAGTTGGTTCACATCCATGTTCTGGATGGAGTATTAAAAAAATAACTAGCATTAGCACTAATACTGGACACTGGATACTGGATGTCACAAACCTAACATATACCAACAAGGTTTTGGGAAGGAACTAAGGTAGGCTAGCTGGCATGTTATTGTTGGCCACCCACTGCTAGCTTGCTAGCAGAATACAAACACAGCACCGCTGATGGTGTCTTTTATAATTGTTCAGACTGAATGTTAAATTGCTTTCAATAAAAGTAAAAGTTGAAAGTCAGTCAGCGAAGTACAGACCTGCGAAAGCCATGAGATAATCAGGGCACAAATACTAAAAATGCACAAATTTACATCCAAGGTAATGTGAGAGGGCACCAAGCTCAAAACAAGGTTAGCAATTACGGCTGACCATGAAAATATTTGATGCCAAAAAATTATTTAGCATGTCATGATCTGGAGGCACCTTTTGTGAAGAATCTGGGAAATCGTGAGCTCAAAGCCCGACGTGTAAGCTGGAAGACTGTCCTACTTCAAAAAATGACCAGGTAGGTTTTTGGTGTACGCTGTAAGAAGTCACGTGAAAAACAGAGTAAAATGTGTACCACAGTACGCCTTTAGAATTCAGCAGCCTAGAAACCCAGAAAATTGAGCTTTTTGTAACTAATAAAAACCCAAATCACTTTCTTTTCTAATCCTAGCCAAGTAGTTTCAGTTGTTAGCTTGGCCTTAAATCTTCATTCTAAA
The DNA here is from genome assembly GCA_015106775.1 of Etroplus canarensis. Classification (NCBI taxonomy): domain Eukaryota; kingdom Metazoa; phylum Chordata; class Actinopteri; order Cichliformes; family Cichlidae; genus Etroplus; species Etroplus canarensis. Next base: position 6,839 of record VUQH01032468.1, on the reverse strand, counting down.
CAAAAGTATCAAAGCAACATTTCAAAAGTCTAAAGTTGGTGTGTTTTGTGCAGTATCCACCACACATCCCATCTAGCTCCTTATTTTGTTCACCCTTTTTAATGGTAACACTCATATATGTTGAATGAAATGACCTAGCATTCATACCTAGCAAGAGCTAACATAAGCACCATCGCAGGATCATAAAAAGACCTATATATTCTGACTGAATCATACAGTGAAACTCTTAGTGCTTGTAAACACAAAGCCTTTCAGGCATTCAATTATTCAACACTCTTTCACATACAGTCTCAGTGCAGGTGGCCTGACCTTAAAAACCATGTTCATTTATTGAGTGCATAGCTATCCACAGCCTTCATAAAATCCTTGATCGCTGGAGCTAACAGTCAGTTATGCACTGTGAGCCAAAAAGCAAGTTTTTGTCTGGGGATAACAAACATTTCCTCTCATTACTTTTGCGATTTTTAAGAAAAAAACAACTTTTCATGCTGACAAAGAAAATTTTTAAGTCATTGTGGTTATATTCAGTGCCAAAAAATTGCTGTCATGAAAAGTTACATCAAATTTGTGGAGTAATAAAATAGCCACTGGGAGAAAAATTAAACAAACAACCATCTGAGTTACGTAAAACTCCCCAAGCTGATTTTTTTGTAACTTCTTCAGTTATTTCACAAATTATTTAGTCCTAACTTTTAGACAGCTTATTCAAATCACTATAATTAGGGCCCTACGTTTTTGAACATTTATATTTTGAATTTTTTTTTACCCTGTACACCACTACAGTGCCTTTTAAATTTAAAAAAAAAAAATTAATATGCATTTGAAGTACAGACTTTCAGCTTTAATCCAAGGGGCTTGACAAAAGAATTATATTAACTGTTTAGGAATTACAGTCATTTTTATACATACTGTAGTGGCCCTTGTTCAGAGGCTCAAAAGTAATGGGACAGTTGACTAACAAGCATTCTTATGGCCACATCATGCCTGTTCCCTTATTATTCCATAACAAACTAAAAAGGATCTGGAGCCTATTCCAAGTGTTGAGCTTGCATTTGTTAGCTGTTCACTGGAACTTTATTTTGAAGTCCAAAGAGATACTGAAGCAAGTGACGGAGGCCATTATTACGCTGAAAAACCAAAATAAATCCATTAAGAGAGATAGAAAAAACGGTGTGGTGAAAATAACAATCAATTCTTTTCTTAACACCGGAAGGTCTGGAAGACTACCAAAGACAGCAAAAGTGGACGATTGCAGAATTCTTTACTTGGTCCAGAAAGACCCTTTCCAACACCCAAAAACACTCTCGAGATAAGTGTATCATTGTGAAAGTCCACAATCAAGTGATGGCTTCATGAATGTACATATGGAGAGTTTACAACAAGGTGCAAACCAGTGGTTACACCTTAAGAACAGGAAGGTCAGATTAGACTGTTGTGGAAAACAAGATGAACATTTCATGAAATGAAGCATACCACATCATCTGGCAAGGGCATGACACTGTTTTTACACGGGAAGTTCACTCTGATATGAATTTTATGCACTGATCAGCCACAACATCAATAACCACCTGCTTAATATTTTGTTCACTCCACAACCCACAGCCTCTCCCATTTCTCAAGGCAAAGAAATTGGATAGTCTTCAATGGCCGAGTCAGTCACCTGATCTCAGCCCAACAGAACATATGTTTCAGTGTTTGAAGACAAACAAACAAGCAGTAACGGTCTGGCAGAGCATTTCAGGGAGGAAACACAGCATTTTGGTGATGCCCATGGGTTCTCTACTTCAGACGGTCATTGACTGCAAAGGATTTTCATCCAAGTATTAACAACAAATTTAAAAAAATAAAAATCATGTTGGTTCTTCCTTTTACTTTTGCACCTCTAAAAATGGGGGACTATGTATAAAAATAGCCACAATTACTAAATAGTTAATGCAATTCTTTTAACAAACCCCTTGAGCTGAAAGCTGCACTTCAAACATGTCTTGACTGTGTCCAGAGGTAAAATTACACAAAACTGTTTCATTGTCCCAAAATGTATGGACCTAACTGTATCTTCTTCAAAATGTGCATGTTATTCATAATAAACTGAACACTTTGGACTTCCTTTGCTGCTATACCTTTTGTTTAGTCTCTTTACTTTTACTTTTAAGGGCTGATTGGCCTCTAACAAATAATGGCATATACCCCATTTTATTATATTAAAATATAATGGAAATTTGAGGGTAAATTGCATGATGTCCTCTTATATGATCAAGGATACAAATAAATACATGAACTTACATATAGGCAGTCTATTTTTTTACACCTGCCCATAAGCCTGCTTTTATAAACAGTCCTCTCCCCCCCTCTGTTGGTAGAAGTATGAAATACAATAGTAAAACAGAAAGACTCTTTTCCTCATGTGTTTGTTGTCTCTGTCCCCCTCCTCTGGCTATATTTGTTCCTACACATTTTCCATATGTAGCAACCTCAAAGTGTGTTTTGAAATTTGAATTCATATCTACTCACATTATTAAATGTTGAAAGGGCTATTTTTACAGTACTTTTTTTTGCTCCCAAAACATCCAGACCTCCTGGAGCTAGATCAAATCTCCATGTGTCAGTGTGGTCAAACCCCCACCCGTAAATGATCAAGCATTATGATTTATTAACGCCTGCCCACAGAGGGAACGAGGGGACTGTTTTTTTTGTTTTTTTTTAATCCAATATTCTTTTCAAGCTCCTCTTGACTTTGAGCTCCCCTTGCCACTGGGGTATCCCATTATTTCACCCACCATTTTCTCTTGAATATATAATTAAAGTCCTTTTTTCTACTGTGTCAGCAGCGGGTATTACACAGGGTCAATAGCCTAGTGATTTAACACCGCAGAGATGAATCCAAAGAGCCACTCGTATTTATGCCCTTGAGCAAGGTTCTTGTCGTTAATTGCAAAAATACACTTGTTCCAGTGAGCTCCAGTATGTATAAAATGCATCATATTTTTTAAAGAGTTATGGCCTTGAATTGTTATTAATGAACTCCAGCAGCAGTATCATCCCACTTTATAGTAGCAATAACGTAAAGAAGTCTATTTTTCCCAGCACAGCCATATGCAAAGTAGGGTTGGTCAGTGATTACTTAGTAATTCATCCTGTTATATATAAACTTCTGGCACAAAGTCCAGAGGGAGAAATGGAGCATAAAAAGCACACACAGCTCTGTGCTGACTGTTTGGATTATTTTAAGAGAAAAAAAAAAATGTTGCATTTAACATTCTTCCCCTGAGGTGCTGGAGAAACTCTGTCTGAAGCCGAGCTGTTGATGCAGACACGTATGTAAATCTACTCCTCCTCAACACCGGAGCCAATTCCCATGGAGAAGATCTCTGACTTCCACTCTCACCCACAGCAGCTTCACACTAGCACAGGCTCCTGCCATGTGTCAATGCCTAGTCTAATCTCACACCCCACACCATCTGCCGCCAGCCCCCCAATTTGGCATCCGACACTCAGCGGGGCGAGAGTGAACATGCAATTCACGCCTCTGCACATATTGACCACTTTTACAGATGCTGGCTGGAATATGGAGCTTCTCAACCAAAGACAAAGGCAGCTCTTCTTACAACCAAACTCCAAACTGTTTAAAGCTCCAAATATTGTGATAAATGTTTCATTAGGCCTGCATGTGCCAACTCTGACTGTGTAGCACAGCAATTGTCATGTTTACAGTGCTTGCCTTTTTAAGCAGCTTTTGCAGATTTCCTTACTCTTGTTTTTCTGTGTGCCTTCTGAAAAATGGAGAATCACACTGGCTTCACTATCAGCTCCACAGACTGTGTCACTCTTTACACCCGTTGTTGCTGAAGTGCTTTGAACAGACTACCGGACCATGCTGTCCTCACTCTCACACTGTGTTTATGAACTATCTAGCACTTGCTTGAATAGCCACCGGTAGTGCTGCGCTTTTAGCGTGAAAGCTTATACTTTGGCTCACTGGTGTTTTGCAGTTTTTCAAGTCAGTCAGGCTGCCTGTATTATAATTTCACAAATGTGCCGTCCAAATGCCAAAGCAGCAATATGAGCTGTTGTTGCAACAGAATTTATTTTAAACTTGCATTTCCAGGTGAAGCCATCATGAAGTAGCTCAAACCTGCATTCTTTTTAGTGGCCAGTAGGGGGTGAACATTCTGAAACCAGATTTTATATCATACTTAATTTAAAGCCTTGGTCAACATTTTTTTTAAATGTGTTTATAGTTGGAAACTATTTTTATATGCTATATGGACAAAAATAATGGGTCACGCACACATTACACCTACAGGGGCATTTTATGACATCTGATTGCAAATCTATAGGTATTAATATGGAGTTGGTCCCTCCTTTGCAGCTATTACAACTTCCTCTCTTCTGGGGAGGCTTTCTGCAGGATTTTAGAGTGTGATTTTTGGCTCATTCATACAGCTCTTTTTTTTTTTATGTGATCATTTATTACTATCCAGACCGGCAGTGAGTATGTGGGCCCATAATGCTGTCCTCTGCTCCAGTTTGCAGTTTATCTGTGTTTCTCAGACAGGGCAAGAGCCACAGCAGCCAGGAACTTGTCCATAGCCACATGGACCTCAGGGGTGAAGTCGTTGGGGAACATGATGGCCAGGACCACAAGGATGTTGTGAGACAGAACCTTGAAGTTAGCAGGGTCCACTCTCAGAGTGTAGGCATGCAGCTTACTGAGGTTCATAAGACCTCCAGTAAGATCGTCAGTTTTGCTCACAGCATCAGTAACTGCAGACATCACAGTTGCTCCTTGCTTCTTGACCGGGGCAGAGCCGGGGCTCATGTCCTTCCAGTGGGAGAAGTAAGTCTTGGTCTGTGGGTACACCATCAGCATCCTGGACAGAGCATCACAGCCAATGTCCTCCTCCTTGCTAACCACTTTAGCCCAGAAGGCTTTGACTGTGTTCTTGTCCTTAGCAGAAAGAGTTGTCATCTTGCCGGTTGGTTTTTCTTTGAGGTTGCTGCGATCAGCACTCATTCATACAATGAGCCGGTAAAGTTCTTCTACAACACAACTCATCCAGGTCTGCTTTTATGGACCTTGCTTTTTGCCCTGGGAGCCCAAACTCTTCCCACAAAGCTAGAAGCTGGACTTGACAAAGATATTTTGGTAAGCTGAAGAATTAAGACTTAAGGGGTCCAGGATAAACCCCAAAAAACCCATCCCTCATCCACTAAACTTTACATTTGGCACAATATAGGTATGCAGGTAATGTTCTCCTGACATTTGCTAAATCAAGGCTTGTCCATCATACTGCCAGATGGAGAAGCATGATTTGTCAATCTACAGAAAACATTTCTCCTACCCCAGAGTCTAGTGGCTGCATGCTTTACACCATGCGATTTTTGGCATTGCGCTTGTTGGTATGCAGCTGCTCAGGCATGAAAAGCCATAACATGAAGCTCCTTGTGCAGTTTTTGTGCTGATGTTTATCCTACAGGAGGTTTGGAACTTAAAATATGTGAAAATATGAAAAAAGCTGGACTAGTTTGAAAGAAATGGAATTGAATGGACTGCATTATTACAAATTTCAGCTTACATAGTTCTGTGCACATGAGGGACGCTCGATATACATTATATGGACAAAGGTATTAGGCCACACCTCTTTACCATTGAATTCAGGTGTATCATTCAGTCCCAAATAAAGCACCTACACAAACATTTGTGAAAGAAGGGGTTGATCTCAACAGCTCAATGATTTTGAGTGTGGCACCGTAATAGGAAGCCAGTATTTAAACAAGTCAGCTTGTGAAATTTCTTCTATTCCAGGACCAGACAGCAGGACGCTCAGTGGTAGTTGAACAGAGTAGTTGCACACACATGAATACACACAGTAAATACATAAAATAAGTATGTAAATATACAAGTGAAAAAGGGTAAAACAGAATAACAACAAAAGTATACAGTGCATCCAAAAAGCATTCACAGCGCTTCACTTTCTCTACATTTTGTTGTGTTACAGCCATATAGACAGGTGTGTCCCATTCCATATCATGTCTAATTGACTGAATTCACCACAGGTGGACTCCGATTAACCTGTAGAAACATCTCAAGGATGATCGGTGGAAACAGGATGCACCTGAGCTCAATTTTGAGCTTAATGGCAAAGGCTGTGAATACTTACGTGTGATTTCTTGATTTTTCATTTTTAATAAATTTGTGAACATGTCAAAAAAACCTTTTTCACATTGTCATTATGGGATGTTATGTGTTGAATGAATTTAATCTATTGTGGAATAATGCTGTAACACAACAAAATGTGGAAAAAGTGCTGTGAATACTTTCCGGATGCACTGTACCCCACCTCTTGCTCTTTGAGCTCCGGCCCCCAATGAACCTGAAATAGATGACCTGAAGAAAATGGATGGGTGGACAACAGTACTTTGCCACACAGCTTAATCCTTGATGTTAGCGCTTCATTCAGTCTCTTTACCACAGGTGTGTCATGGTCCCCCAGTGAACAGAACAGACCCGGGATGCTGGAGGCAGATTTAAGAAGGTTTATTTGCAGGCAACGTAAGAGGAGTGGTTTTAAATAGGAAGCTTGAACTCAGGGCGGTCTCCAGAGGGTCGGTTGGGCTGGGGTCTTCCTGATGGGAGGAGAGCAAAGATTAGCGGTGGTCCAGAAAGGTGGAGAACAGAGAAACTGAGAGGCGGGGGACGTGGGCAGACAAGCAGCAACAGAGGCAGGTTGCAAAAAGCTAAGGTAGTCGACTAAAGACTGAGAGGCTAGAAGGGCTTGAGCTACCAAAACGGCTTACTCAGAGAACGCAACGATCCAGCGTCGGCCTTCAGCTCCTCC
>VUQH01032467.1:0-27165 GCA_015106775.1 Etroplus canarensis | reverse complement strand
CAAAGGGCGATGAAGGTGGAGCTGCCAGGCAGGAGGAGAAGAGGAAGACCACAGAGGAGATTTATGGATGTAGTGAAGGAGGACATGCAGAGGGTTGGTGTGAGAGAAGAGGGTGCAAGGGATAGGCTGAGATGGAGCAGATGATCCACTGTGGTGACCCCTAATGGGAGCAGCCAAAAGAAGAAGAAGAAGAAGAAGAAGAAGAAGAAGAAGAGGAAGAAGAAAAGTGTGATATGTGACTCATGAATAGTCCTAGCTCATCTTGAAATTGATGGCAACATAATATTTGAAAAAAGTTGGCACAGGGTCTTGTCTGCTACTGTGTGGCATCCCATCTTCTTTTAACAACTGTCAGTAAATGTCTGGGAATTGAGGGAACCAGCTGCTGGACATCTGGGAGAGAATTGTTGTCCTATTCTAATCTGATATAGGATTCCTGTTCCTCAACAGTCCTGGGTCCTCTTTGTAGTATTTTGTGTTTCATGATGCACAAAATGTTTTCAGTTGGTGAAAGGTCTGGACTGCAGGCAGACACGTCCAGCACCTGAACTCTACTACGGTACAATGCCATGATGTTGTAATAGCTGCAGTATGCAGTTTAGCACTGTCTTGTTGAAGCATGCAAGGCCTTCCCAGAAAAAGACAAAGTCTGGAGGGGAGCTATGTTCCTAGAAAACCTGTACATACTTCTCAGCATTGATGGTGCCCTTGCTAGTGCAAGTTGCTAGTGTCATAGGCACTAATTCAACCTCATATCACAGGGATGAAGGCTTTTGAACTGAGCACTGATAACAAGTCAGACATTCCTCTCCTTTTTAATCCAGAGGAGAAGGAGTCTGAAAAAAGTTCGGACAAGTGCAACAAAAGGCTAGAAAAGTTATGAGTTCTAAAAGGGCTGAGTCTGAGCAGAAAGTATAGCCTTGTACACCTGAGAATTCATCTTGCTACTTCTATCAGAAGCCATATAATCAGTAAACACTTATGACCCAGTTCCATTGGCACCCGCTCATGCTCATTGTGACAGGTGATGTATGTTTTGGATCATGAGCTGTTCCTTTCATTCTCTATACTTTTCTCATCCCATCATTCTGGTGCAAGCTCATCTTGGTTTCATCTGTCCAAAGACTTTTTTCCAGAACTCGACAGAATCTTTCAGGGGGTATCTGTCCTCTCTTTTCTCGAGTGTAATCTGTGGTTTGCCTCTTGTTGAAAACCCTCTGTATTATCATTCAAGAAGGCTTCTTGTAATTGTAGCCTTTGACAATGATACACCTACTTCATTGTGAGTGTCCTTGACTTGGTAAGCTATTGTGGAGGGTTTTTTGTAACCAAGTAAAGAATTTTGTGACCATCCACTTCAGTTGTCTTCTGTGATCTTCCACGCCTATTGGTGTTGGCGTTGGTGTTGCTGAGCTGCCCAATACATTCTTTTTTAAAAGAATGTTGTTGTTTTGGCCACTCCTAAAGTTTTTGCTATCTCTTCAAAAGGTTTATTTTGAATTTCAGCCCAATGATGGCCACCTTCACTTGCACCAACATCTCTTTGGACCTCATATCGAGAGTTTCAGTGAACAGCTACCAAATGCAAGTTCAACACTTGGAATCAATTCCAGATGTTTTAACGGCTTAGTTCGTCATGGAGTGACCTCACCTGGCCATGACAATACTTGTCAGTCAAGCATTCCATTACTTTTGAGCCTCCAAAAATAGTGGTGGTGCACAGAGGCAAAATTACAAAACAGTCACTGTCCCAAAACTTATGAGTCAAACTGTATGAATGCGTTTCATGTTCAGTATGTTAACACAGACCAGCAATGAACCGACTATTGTTATATGATGTAATGCAGAGCAATACATTCACTTTCCAATTAAGAGTGAATTGGTCTCATGGTGGCAGCATAAAATAATGTGCTTGGAGATCAACAGCAGGCTGACAATAGCAACTGGAGGGAGGTCACTTTACATCTCAGACTTTTGTGTTGTTAGGCTCATAAAACCCTAACTTCTATGAGCTTCTGTAGCTTGTCTAAAATGTCTAAATGTTTTAATATGCACTGAGTGACTTAACTTGACGAGTACAAATTTTATTTTATGTTTTATTTGTTTTCAATTAACTTAGAAGATTCACAAAAGTGACAATTTATGTAGTGTGAGGTACATGCTCTGCACTTTCTTTTATACGTGTACCTTACCCTTGCATTGAACTTGCTTCTAATAAAACAGTATCGCTTTGGAGACCAAATATAAAACACTATAGCTCCTTCAGAGTGAGGATCCCAGCAGGTTTTAGCACCATATGACCCGTCTAATGAAACTTTGATATGATTAACTCATCCGTCATGATGTCATGCAGTCGGCCACTGAATTTACACACCTAAAGAGCACGTGCTCTATAAAAATCTGTATGATTCACCATGTTATACAGAGCAGGAAATCATTCAAATACACTTGCTACAAGAATTCACACGCAGACAAAAAAACCACTCCAGGACCAAAATGAAACACACACATGTAGAAGCAACATGATGATGTCACCGCACAGACTTAATTTCCAATTGCTTTAAATCCCCTCCAGTCCAAGTGGAAATGACTGAACATGGAGGAGCCTAAGTGGCTTTGTCAAATTGGAGCAGGGAGCAATATGAGCAGAACAACACTCCACTCAACAATATACAGCAGCCCAGGATTATTACAGTAATGTGCCTGTAAAAAGCCACTAGATATTACCTACTTATTATGATGTGTCTGGAAGCTGACACAAGTGTTACTGCATAGCAGGGGAACCAGCAGTTATGTGCACAGTTTAAAATGCCACAGCTCTTTTTTTTAAAGGATAAAATCTTCTTCTTCCTCCGTCGCCAGCTCCTGCCTGGGATAAAATATGTGTAATAAATACATTCTTAAAAAATACAGTTTGTTTTGCATGATTTTATTTAAGGTATAGATGTTTCAAGATGGGCTCAGAGGGTTTTAAGCTTTAGGAACACTAACTTATATCAATACTTTGAGTGTATGGCTATTTAAGAGCTCCAGATCTTTGAGAGACTAAGGGACTTTTAGATGGCCTCATTTCAGTATATTATATTATTAGGTTAACATAATCAGGTGTTTAAAAAATCTGGGTTTTAGTCAAACTGGCAACGGACAACTTTCTTTTCTTTCCTTACTCTGTACCACTGCTGCAAAGTTGTTTTTTTAACCTAAACCTTTAAATCACCCAAGAAGCATAGTCGCAACGTTATTTTGTAAAATAAGACAACAAAGCCATGACAAAACAATGACACCCTTTAGATTGCCATTCATTCAAAGATTTCTGTCATGTCTCCTTGTCTTAAGAATATTAACATCCGTAAACAAGATGGTATTAGTGAGTGATGTTTCACTGACGATCTAATCTCTTTGGTTGATTGGAAAAAAATAAGGCCAAATGCCTATATAGCTCCCCTTTAACAAAGCACAAAAAAGTGGGTCATGTAATCACTTGATCCAGTGCTACGTCAAGAACGCCTGATTTAATACGTTCTCTTGAATATCGACAAAATGTAATATGATCATCAGAAATTCTACATGCTGCAACGTCTGCAAAATCTCATTATGGTCTCATGTTTCGCTTGGCCTCCCCTCCTCCCTGCTGGAGCACAAAGGCAAGAGGGTAATGCCCATAAGAATGAGATGAATTGGACTACAAAAAAGCAGAAAAGATGAATCCATGTGTCCATTAACCCTGAGAAAGGGTGAGGGTGTGTTTAGTTTATTTATTTATTTTTTTTCCTTGCAGAGTGTGGGTGCTGAGCCAGACAGCAGGTCATTATCCATATGCTGGCTGAGCTAATTTCTCTTAGCTCAGTCAGGGGAACCTCATCCTCCTCATTGTCCTTTAGAGAGGTTATAACTACATGACCTTATGAATGCTACCGTATTCCTCTGGCTGTGGTATAAAGATTATTTTGATCATCATTTCCTTAATATATTAAAATATTTTCCGTGTTCCTAAATTGAGGCTCACTTAAAATGTTAACTTTAGCTCTTGTATGCCAGCACAAAATAACTAGTTTCAGATTTATGCTTGACTGTTCCCTCAAAAAGACACACTTGAATTAAAACCTCAGATCCAAAAAGGTTAGGAAGTTGTGTAAAATATAAATAAAAACACTATGTAATGATTTGCAAATCTAATAACTCATTATTTCATTCACAAAAGAATGTAGAAAACATAGCTGATGCTGAAAGTGAGACATTTTATGATTTAATAAAAAATACTAGCGCATCTTGAATTTGATGGCAACAGCACGCCTCAAAAAAGTTGGGACAAGGGTAACAAAAAGCTGGAAAATTAAGTGGAACTAAAAAGAAACAGCTGGAGGAACATGTTGCAAATAATTAAGTTAATTGTCAACTAGCCAGTAATGTGACTGGGTATAAAAAGAGCACCTTAGAGAGGCAGAGTGCCACATTTTGACTGACTAAACTAAATAGACCCAAAGATGCAGAAAGGACTATATAAGGCATTTTCTGAGGCTTTATTTTTGAGAAGCACTTAAGACAGATCTTTTGACAGAGAGGTATGGCTGTGCAGAAAGATGGGTAAGCTGTGGTGTGTGGCATCAAGGTGACTGTATTTGTGGATTTGAGTGTGAGAGTGAGTAATGAGCACAAGGAGTCCAGAAGAGGCACGTCCACAACAGGGGTCCAAGAGTTCAAGATTCCAAAGTTTCTAGCGAGTCACAAATTCTTAAGAGGGAGTCCAAGAGTCCAGGGAGAGGTGGTGGCTGGCAGGCAGTGGACGGGCCTTGGGAGAGCAGGCAGCCACACAGAGAGCCAGGGGGGAGACTTAAAACATAGCATAACTGTGAGTAGTAAACTGATTCATAAGTTCCTACTTGAAGTTAGCCTGATGTTACCACTACAATGATCTGGCGATGATGGTGAGCAGAGCTGGTTCTTAAGAATTGCAGGTAGTGAGTCTTGAGGGGTCAGGTGTGTGCGTCTGCAGCTAATCCTGATGATTACCATGCTGTTGGGAGAAGGGGAAGGCAGAGGGAGAATACTGTACAGCAGCAGCCATGCCACAGAGTCTCTCAGAAGTCAAAATGTGCAATCTGCAAAAGACTGCTTCTACATATTGCAGAGAAATTTTGAGGGAAAATTGCAAGGATTTTGAATAGTCCATCATCTACATACATCTTTTAAATTTTTCCATCATCTAACCATTTTGAGAAATTGGAGAATTTGGATTTCTGGGCACAAGGGACATGCCCGAAAACCAATACCAATACTGGTGATCTTCAGGCCCTCAGGCGGCACTACATTGCAAACAGGCATGATTCTGTCATGGAAATCCCTGCAAGGGCTCAGAAACACTTTCACAAATCACTGTGTTCACAGAAAATCCACAAATGCTGGTTAATGCAAAGAAGAAGACATATATGAACATGATCCAGAAATGCCACAGTCTTCTTTGGGCCAAAGGTCATTTAAAATGTACTGAGGCAAAGTGGAAAACTGTTCTTTGGTCAGATGAATCCAAATTTGAAACTTCATGGATGCCCCCTCAGTTCAAAAGTTTGGCATCTCTGATGCCAAACTCCCCTCCAGACAATGTCTTTTTCTGGGAAGGCCTTGCATATTTTAACAAGACCATGCTAAATTGCATACTGCAGCTATTACAGCAGCATGGCATTGTACTGTTGTAGAAGAGATCAGGTGCTGGACTGGCTGCAGTTCAGACCTTTCACCAACTGAAAACATTTTGTGCATCATGAAAAACAAAATACCACAAAGAGGACCCAGTACAGTTGAGGAACAGGAATCCTATATCAGGCTAGAATGGGACAACATTCTTCTCCCAGATGTCCAGCAGCTGGTCCCCTCAGTTCCCAGACATTTAGGAACTGTTGTTAAAAGAGATGCCACACAGTAGCAAACAAGACCCTGTCCCAACTTTTTTGAGGCGTGCTGCTGCCATCAATTTCAAGATGAACCAGTACTTTTCATGAAACTTCATGAATGTTTGATATTTCTTCTATGTTCCTTTGTGAATAAAATATTGGTTTGTGAGGTCAGCAAATCATTGCGTTGTGTTTTTGTTTATAGTTACGCAGTGTCCCAACCCTTTTGGAATTAGAGTTGTATATCTATCTGTCCATCCATTCATCCATCTTCTTCTGCTATTCAGTTCATTGTCAACTGTCATTGGGTGAGATGCGGGGTACACCCTGGACAGGTTGCTATACATTAAAAGTACAAATGGAGACATGACATTCAGTTATAGTGGTGAATTTAAGTGTTTTTTTTTATTTCAAAATGTCTCCAGTCATATTAGAAATAGAAAAATAAGTAATGCCTTATAGTCTGTAAGCATATATGAAATACTTTGTGAAAGCCCCATACAGTATTAGACTGCTCCAGCCTTTAAGGAACTGGGACTGTATTTGATCAATGGATGTGAAGATGCCGATGATCAATATTCTTGAATATTTCTTTATAAATTGTTAATCTTGGAATTGTATTGATATGACAATTAATTTCAAGTCTATTTATTTCATGTCACTTTTTATTTGGGCCTGCTCACAATAAGCATGAGAAGTAGAATAAGCCTCATTTCCCAGATCATCAACATTTCAAGGAACTAATAGCCCTGGGGGCAAAGGTCAGAGTCACAGTACCTACACAATAGATGGAATAAACCCTCAGTCACTGCAATAATTGCTTTAATCACTAATGTGTAATATCACTCATGCAGGAACATCACATCAGATTTAATTCAACAATTTTAAATAATGGTGCCGTTTCAGATTACCGTATTGTAAAATCTTCAACATTTTCAGATGCTGTTTGACTTCCATCTGTTCCAGCACTGGGAATGTTTCAAGTGTTTTTTATGCAATTTGTAATTCAAAAGAGAGTAATCAAAGCACACACCCTTAAAATAAAGAGGCAATTTCAGAGACTAAAAAAAAGCTATTTCGAAGTGTAACATGCAGTGTACTGAAAAGTACTCAATTAAACTTGAATTTAAAGTAAAACTCTGAACCACCAAATGAGATGAAATTCTCTTCACCCAAAAACAAATTAGTCCTCTTTTATGTGGTTTGTATTTCACAACTCTTGCTGTCAATGGTTATGACCGGGGAAAAGCGTAGATTGCAAAAGTTAGAAATGTAATTAAACATATAGTCAAAGACTAATTACATTTCTTTTTCAGGACCTGAAAGTATACCGTTATTTTAACATGCTATGCAATTAATGAAAAACAGCCACAGCTGAAATAAATTTGACAGTATGCCTCAAACAGCAGTGAATGTGACTGGAAAATAGAATGATGCCTTAGATATAGATGAGCTGCTCACTAAAATGAGAGGCTAAAGCCTGCTAAGCAATGTCCATAGAGTGTCTTCTGATATATATTGCTTCTAGCTTTCCATGATATGACTCCCCTGACAATGGCAATGAAAATGGGCTACAGTGAGCAAACAGATCAGCCTACATCAAACATATCCTCATATATTACAGACATAAAAAGTCATTATCCTCAGTGGAAATCGATAGCCGACGTGGTCAAGATGAAGAGACCCCCGTGTGGTTTTCAGGGTCAGCTTACAAAGGAACACTACTGCAAATGATATCATTTTTCTATCATTAACTGGCCCCCAGGTCGATGACCATGTTTAAAACTGAGGGATAACGTTACTTATAATGTCTGGTAATGAATGGTGCACTGGTAAGGATGTGTTCAACATTGATTGAACATGCGGATTGGTGAGAGGAGCACGAGGATTTAGTAAGGCTGAGGTTAATACACCATTGTTTCTATAGTATAGTTCCAATATTGAGGTGTGGGCAGGGCTCCTATATGCTGGAGTGTTTTATTTGGAGATCTTATTAAAGGACTCTGTTATTGTTTGTCCAGACTAGCAGTGTTTGTCTACAGTCTAGCTGCACCAATGCCAGAGTTCCAAAGGGAATCCAAACAGCACTTTCTGTCTTCATTGTGATACTCTGTTGATACCGACACTATAATGATATATTAAAAGTATTACTAACTGCTACCTCAAAAATACAGCTGCTGGTAAAATCAGGCAAACTACTTTTCTTACTGGTACTAGATAATTCACTTATATACATGGTCTATAATACAGTACAAAAATTGTATTTGCTCTTGGTAAAATTCACAGAGTTGACATTGTTACATTGTCAAGACTGGCTGTATTATGTCAACTAGTAAACATTTCTGCAAAGACTGATGAATAACTTTAACTGTCATTTCTTTACCCACATTAACATCCACCAATTTCAAAAATTAACCTTTCATCAGAGCGCCAGCAGTTGAATATCAAGAAATGCAGGAATCAGTTTTGACAACAATAGATGGTACAACATAGCTGGTATCTTCTGCACAATTATTTTTCATACGTATTCTTGAAAACTGTTAAAGGCATGTCTAAAAGTGCTGTAGGAGTGTAATGCTTACTGCAAGGAGGTTATGACTTTGGTTTTTGGTAAAACTGATTAAATTTTGAAGGCAAACCACATCCGGATCAGGATCTGGGAATACATTTATTTATTATTATTATTATTTTTTGAAGGATTCTTCAACATTGCGGAACATTGCTGTTGTGCCTTGGTGGAGGTTTGCAATCTCTGACTGCTCTTGTTATAAAAGTGATGCCCCAAAATGTTGTATAAGGACAGATTTCACTGAACTCTTGCAAACTATTTAACACTAGAAACAATGGGGGTCATTTTGGCTAGTTGGCATATAGAAATCAAGCAACTCTTTTAAAATTAAACCCCATCAGCTCATATAGTCTGCCTTTTTCTAAAATAGGTTTCTCCATCATATAGTGAATTTTGGAGCATTTGGGACAACCACTGAGGAACTCATTTTTACCCTTGTAGAAAACAATGTAAAATGCTGGGTTCAATGTCAAATTCCTGGCTGCCTCGTAACACATATTGCTCACACACAGTGGCTGTTATACCATGAACCAGAATTAATGAATGATATTGATAGATGAATATAAAGGGCACTGTAGTTTAAAAAAAAAACATAAATAATTATTGCAGGGCTGAATGGGTCGGTGAAGAGATACTGAGCCATGGCAGAGCGGATAATTGACTGGCGTGCAGAACCTGGCCATTTGCTGTCTGTATGGAGCTGCGGAGCAACTTTAGCGTACCTGAACAAAGTACAGATGTAGCAAACTAATCCAAGCAAGGAAAGAGTGAAATCCAGAGCAGAGTAGCCAAATCAGAGTGGTTTTACTCTTGAGGAGCAGAGCAGAGGAGATGAAGGGCGAATTGTGTTCTTCAGTGTAAAATTAAAAAGACTCTGAATAGTCCATAATCCACAGTACATAATATCAAACCAGTATTGGATGCTTATGATCTTCAGGGCCTCAGGCAGCAATACACTGCAAACAGGCATTGATTCTGCCATCGAAATCACTGCATGGGCTCAGGAACACTTTCATAAATCATTGTCAGCTTGTTATCAGTGCTCAGTTCAAAAATCTGCACCTCTGATGGTATGGGGGTGCATTAGTGCCTGTGGTGCTGGCAATTTGAACATCTGGAAAGACACCATCAGCGCTGAAAGGTATATACAGGTTTAAGAGTAGCGTAACCTCCCCTCTAGATGATGTCTTTTGCATGGAAGGCCTTGCATATTTCTTCAAGAAAAAGGCTTGACTGTAGTCCCGTCCAGCACCAAAAATTGCATTTTCTTTCATTTTTCTTTGTATGATGATTCACTCATCAAATTAGATTTACTTTCATTTCTGCTTAAATAAACAATCATGGAAACGGTGACAATGGGGTATGAAAGAGATACTTTCAGGCACATTTAGTTGGAAAAACAAAGAAAATGGCAGTGGGCTAAAATTATTCAGTAAGATGGTCATAATCATCTAGAACCATATTATTGCGTTTTATTATACTATTGTTAGTGCTAAATCAAAGTTTTCATTCGTGAAGTTTTGAGCTACACACTGTCATGCTTTTCTAGAGCACTTTATGAAGAAATTCACCATCTAATGCTCATTATGTCTGTGCCACCAGCAAATCCATCCCCAACAGGGACACACACACACACACACACAGAGAACTGTGTGTGTGTGACTATTGCAAGGGCCGACACAAGAGGCCCATATCCGGCCATCTTTTAGACACAATGCATCCATTGCTTCAGTGGAACTGTTCAAAAGGGGCAGAAAGGGAAAAATAACAAGTCAAAGAATGACTTAGCACCATGACACAGGGCGATGTGCACTTACTGCTCCATTCATGTAGTGTGTGTATCATCTGTACAATCACCTCAAGACTACTATAAGCATTAGGGTGTGAAGATATATTTCACCAAAATTGGAAGTTTGGAAGGCTTGTTTTGCAACTTTAGACAATTTGGTTTGGTTTTTAGAGGAGTACTACCTACTCAGTTGACCACAGACGACAGCTCATGCATATCCACCACAACATCTCATGAGACTGTGCATGGGAAGCAATGAGGATCTGTAACAAGTTTGGACCAGTTCTGGCCTTGTATTTCTGGGGAAAATGAAAAACTATTTGCTATAGTAATATTTTTGTAAAAAAAAAAAACAAAAAACAAAAAAAAAGTTATGATGAACAGCAGGAAACACTAAAAAACAATGGGCTGTGAGGTAATAAGAAAACCAGAATGAGATGACATTCTATACAAAAGCAATATACAGAAAATGCAGTCTGTATCCAAGATACATTCTTCACTTATCTTTTAAGGTTTATAATATGGATTGGCATTAATGCTGGGGCAAGACACAAGAATCTTAGGTGCCAGAGTCTATCCCAAATGTCAAAGGACAAAAGGCAGGTAGACCTTGTACAAGTTGCCAGGGCGAATACATTCAGACAGACTATCATTCACACCTATGACCAATTTAGAATCACCATTTAACCTAAGAAGCATGCATTTAGACTGTGGGAGGAAGCCTGAATACCCTGAGAGAACCCAGGCTGTCACAGGGAGAACATGCAAACTTGACACACAAAGGTCCCGGCTGGCCAGGAGACCTGAACCCAGGATTACTATACCACAGTGAATTGACTTACAAATCATTTGGGCTCCATATTTAATTGAAAATAGTAAAAGACAACAAATCAAAAAGTGAAACTGGATTGCTTTTTAACAGCAACAGCACTTTTTTGTTGCTTTTGTTTTTACGTTGGGGTAGGAAAAACCAGTGGTAAATATCTGCTTTTACATAGCCCTTATAGTCATTATATTAGCATACTGACCAATAAATATCAACAAACATTGCATTCCACAGTTGCGTGGCTTAAGACAGGACATACAGTATGGAGGGAGCTGGGAGTAGAGCTACTGCTGTTTAATGCTTAAAGCAAATGAGGTGGTTCAGACATCTGAGTAGGGTGCCTCCAAGGTACCTTATTTTGGAGTTTTTCTGGGCACATCCGACTGGGATAAGACCCTACTGTAGATCCAGAGCTCACTGGATGGATTATACATTGCTGCCTGGGGAAAAGGATGTCTGGAATTTTCTGCTTGAATTACTGTCACAACCCAGCCTTGCATAAGCAGAAGAAGATGGATGGATGGATGGATGGATGGATGGATGGATGGATGGATGGATGGACGGACAGATTGTGTGAGCTCTGTTAAAAACACATAGTTTTGTTTGTTTATGAAGGATAATCCTTGGGCTGTAATGCTGCTTGACATACATGTTACCAGTGTTGCCAAATGATCTTACAGAGAGCTATGTTATGTGTTCTTTTTTATGTAATACCAGCAGTTTTTTTTAAGAAGTTTAGTTATTAATTTTCATCTAATATTTCTAGTAATGAGTAAGATTGGCCAAAATAAACACTTAAGATTGAGTTTTAGCATGTTTATTAGTGTTACAAAAGACTGAGATCACATTCATTACAGACTGGGGGCAGCAATGGAGGACTCGTTTTGGAGTTGCTGAGGGCTGCTGGCCCAAGACCCCTTCTGGATCCAATGGCCATCCAAGACCTGCCAGCTCAAGATCCCGCCCTGGACTCACATATGTGGAGGTGGACCAGAGAGTGAGTGCTTGTGTTCTATCAGTAAGAGTGTCGGTGATTTGAATTTCCCCATCTGGGGACGACTAACGTTGTTTGTTTGCTTTTAAAGGTAAGATATTTTTTGGAATCCACTAATAAACAGAGGGTACAAGAAAGAACACAATAACAAAACACATACATTAATAATTTAACCAATGCATAAGAAAAAACACAATGGAAAAGTTTAAGCTAATTTTGGATAACTTGTGGTTTTACTTAACTTAAAATGTATAAAAGCACACATCACTCACTGTGAAACAGATTGAACAGGGCATCTCCTCCCCTTTAAAATTTATGACACAGCTGCTAAAACAACATAAAAAACACATTTAATAAAGTAATTATTGTAAAAGTAGAACAGTAAAAGTTTATTACACTGTGTACCTCTTCCTCTTTTTCTCCGGAGCTCGCTCTCCCTCATGCACTGTGCACAGTGCTCCGTCTCAGTCGGCATCCCTTCATTTCCTTAGCTCTGCTCCTTAGGTCTAAAACACTCCAATTTGGCTACTCTGCTCTGGATTTTACGCTTTACTTGCTTGGATTAGTTTGCCAAATCTGTCTTTGTTCTCCATTTGCCAAGTCACCCGCTTTGCCACAGCTCAATATCCCTTTCTCGAACCCATTCAGCCCTGCAATAGTTATTTATCTTTTATCTAACAATAATGCCCTGTATATTCATCTAGCAACATCATCCAGCTAGCTCTCGTTCATGGTATAGCAGCCTTCACATCAAAATGTGTGTCACCAATACATGTTGTGAGGGAGCCAGTCATGTCACGGCTGTTGAACTCAGCATTTTACATTTTATGGGAGTCAAAATGACTCCCGCAGCAGTTGTAGGTATCATTGATTTTATTTATTTTTTTAACCCACACACCACCCATTCACTATAAGATGAATAAACCCAGGAAAAGTCAGGAAATAGGAGCTGATGTGGTTTTATTTTAAAAGAGTTACAGGATTTTAAAATACCAAGGAGCAAAAATGACTCTCCTTGGTAGTTCTAGTGTTAAATGAACAGAGCCCACTACCAAATACATCAGATGCTGTTTGGACTGCGCTATATACAAGAGGAGAATAAGCACACACACACATCCAGGAATTGTGATAATGAATCTCTCTCACACTCACACACACTCACACTCACACACACACACTGGTCACATTCAAAAGAATCCATTTGACTGTCTTGTGTCTCAGATACAGATTGTTTTGTCTGAACGTGTCATCCAGTTCAGAGGGCGCATTCTTACAGGAGTACACAGCGAGGCTTTACACAGCAGCCCTGCGCCTCCTCCTCTTCACACACCCTTCCTTACTTGCTCAGACATATGCAAGAGGTCAGCAATTAATTTTGGCACAAGGCTATTTAAAGCTTTTATAGTCAGTAGTAAAATTTTAGAATCAATACAAAAACATAACAGAGAGCAAGAGTAAAGTGGCTATGCAGAAGGTTTTATGTTCAATAATTCGTACAGTACTGCTCTGCACCAGTCTACACCACCCAACAGTCTGTCCATTTTAAGCATATTTTGTAGATGAAATTGTAAAATATAAAACTGCCAAAAAATATCAGATTATCATGTCTATTCATTTACTGAAGTTTGCATAAAACTACAATTAAGTGCAAACAGAACTAAAAACCAACCTATAGAAATATGCTTATCGTGTGATGTACTATTCTAGAAGTGATGATTTTATATTTAACCACATAGTGTGTCATCCTCTGAAATAAACCAAATGACTTCCATTTTCTATCTCGGAAGAAATCTGACGCATGACACAAGCATGTCATTCACGCCTTATTGCTTCCATCCACATTGCATCTTTTTGTCTGTGAAGCAGTCAGACTATGCAGCTGTAACCCCCTCCCTTTTTTCTCTACAAGGGACTACACAATTTCAGGCAGTGCTTGCAGAAGAATGCACCCACAATTCTAAATGAAATCATTCTTACTTCCCCAGTCTGTGATCCAGTTAACAACCCAGCTCTTCCAGGAAAAGACAGAAAGAGATAAGAAAGACAGAGAGGATGAGAAAGAGGAATAAAAGCCAGAGATGCCCTTTGACCCTCCTTAAGCTGCCAAAGACCCCCTTCCAAACAGTTGCAAGCTATGTTGTGAGTCAGTAACAATTGGGACATTCACAAACATTGCTGTGTTGCGATTCCATTCCACTAAGATCTATGATTTGCCAAACACTCCCTCTGAGAGCTAGCAGTGGCCAAGCAAAAAAAAACAAGAATCCCCCCACCATCTCTTCCCCAAGCAATGAAAACACCCCTGGAGTGCTGAGAAATTGCTCCTGCCATGTCCCCCTCAAATGCGTGTGAATTCCAAATAATGTTCCACAGCCAAATAGCAGCTGGCACAGTGCCATGGTGAAGGGCTCAAGAGGGACTCACTCCCACAGAGAACAGAGAAGGGAGGAGATAGTTAGGAAGAAGGCATGGAGAGTCAGGTTTGAAAAGACAGACTTTAAAACAAACATGAAAAAAGTTAGTTGAGTTTTCTGGTGTGGCTTTGAGTTTGCTCGTTCTTGTTGGAATCCTGCTGATTCAGGAAAAAGTCAAGAATATATACCTGTAGTGTAGTTTAACAGCCATTTAAAAAACACTTTTTCGCTTAACCTTTGAAGATGGCCTCATTTGGGGGCAGCAATGGCTCAGTGTGTTGGAGGACTCTTTTGATAACCAGAGGGTTGCTGAAGGCCGCCCTGGACCTGCTCACCATCCAAGACCAGCCAATTCAAGACCTCGCCCTGGACCCATATGTGTAGAGATGGACAAGAGGCCGGAGAGATGTCGGCTTGCCCGCTTAAGCATTGCTGAGGTGCCCTTGAGCAAGGCACCGAACCCCCACATTGCTCCCTGGCACCTGTAAAGGGCAGCCTCATACACCAACCTCCCTCGCTACTGCATGTTGCATGTAAAAAGGATGTGTGTGTGTGTGTGTGTGTGTGTGACAACTAAAAATAAGAGTGTTGGTGATTTGGAATTTCCCCATCTGGGGATGAATAAAGAATGTGTTTGTTTATTTGTTTTATAACATTAAGCGGCCATTTGGAGAGTTGGAAGACTTGATCCAAGCAGAATAAAATATTCTAAAACTGCTGTGGAGTATTAATTGATAATGGTAATATTGTGGAAAAATAAGATGTTTATATGAAATTGTTTTAAGTGTTTCTGAATAAATGCATCAAAACTTCAGTATTAAGTCAGATGTATTCAGTACATGAGCCACATGTCACATGATGATTTACTTCCATGCATCTTCTTTAAATGTTATTGAGCATGATCTGGGAATTTGTCAAACTGCCCAACATAAATGCTGTTGTGAACTGATTTAAATTACCCTTCATGCCATAATTACAGCAAATAGGTTTTTAAAAACGGTTTGTCTAGTGTGCTAACAATGGAGTTAACCTCACAAACCCCATTTCCAGAAGAGCTGATATACTGTATTTTCCAAAATGCATTAAAAACTAAAATCCGATATGTTACATGGGCCTATTTAACTGAAAAAAGCACAAAGAAAAAATATTTTCAATCTTTTTACTGACCATCTTATATTTTATAAACGTACACAAATTTTGAATCTGATGGATGCAATATGCTCGACAACTCACAACTCACATTAAGCAGGCTAACTGGGAGCAGATGAGGTATCGTGATTGGGTGTAAAACTAGCATCAATCAAAGGCTCCGTTTTTGAAAGCAATGATGGGTCATGGCTCACCCCTTTGTGCCAAAATTTGTTAAAGAATTGACAGTTCAAAAGGAACATTTCTCAGTGCAGGACTGCAGAGAATTTCGATCTTCCAGTGTTTACAGTGCATAATAATGTGAAAAGATTCAAAGACTTTGGAGGCATCTGAGTGCATGAAGGGCAGGGTCAGAACCCACTGATGAATGTGTGTGAGCTTCAAGCCCTCAAGTGACCCTGCCTAAGAAACTGTCATGCTACTGTGATAAATATAGCTCCCTTGCTTCAGGACTAAAA
This sequence comes from Etroplus canarensis, assembly GCA_015106775.1. Classification (NCBI taxonomy): domain Eukaryota; kingdom Metazoa; phylum Chordata; class Actinopteri; order Cichliformes; family Cichlidae; genus Etroplus; species Etroplus canarensis. The sequence continues at coordinate 11,078 of VUQH01032467.1, read as the reverse complement.
ACCATTGTCACTTAACACAGTCCATCACTGCATCCAGAAATGCAACTTGAAAGGGTATTACACAAGGAGGAAGCCATGCATCAACTCTATACAGAAACACTACTCTGGTTCTCTGGTTTGTGGAACCATGTGCTGTGGTCACGAGTCCACATTTCAGCTTGTTTTCAGAAAAAAAATGAATGTTGAGTACTCTGTCCCAAAGATGAAAACAACCATTTAGCTTGTTATCAGTGAAAATTGCAAATACCAGCATCTGTGATGGTATGGTGGTGAACTGACGCATGGTTGGATGGCAAGTATATCAAGGAATCATTGATTCTGAGGTGTATTTTAAGATTTTAGAGGGACATATGCTGCCATCAAGGCAATGTCTCTTCCTGGACATCCCTGCTTATCACAGCAGGACAATGCCAGACCACATTCTGCACAGGCTACAACAGCATGGCTTAGTGGACACAGAGTGCTTGTGTTTGACTGGCCTGCTGCCAGATCTATCGCCTACTGAAAATATATGGTGCATCAGGAAGAGTAGCTTAACTGTTATATCAAGCAAGAATGGACAAGATTTCCAATTGCAAAACTGGAACAAATGTGTTATAAAAAGGAAAGGTGATGTAACACAATGGTAAAAGCACCTCTGTTACAAATTTGTTGAGTGTGTGGTAGCCATCAAATTCTACATTTGTGTATTTTTTTTAAAAAAATGCAATTAAGCTTGTCAGTAAATATATTACAGATCTTATCTTTGTACTTCTATTGGTTAAGTAAATGTTCATGTGACATGTTATGATTTTTGTTTTTCTGGATATCCCAACTTTTCTCGGGTTTGTACATCACTTCAGCAACACCTAAAATGAAGACTTTCCATTCTGCTGGGAAAAAAAACAACTTAATTTACCTCACTGGCAAGCTATGACATTTGTAGCCAGTTCAGTTGCTGCTCACAGGCTTTCCACTGTCTGCAGTGTGAAATGATTTTTAAAGATGTTTGATGTTTTCATTAATGGTCTTGACAGTAGTAGCCTTGGTGAAAGACCAAATGCACAAACACACACACACACACACACACACACAAAGAAAGGCTTTATTCCAAGTTTTATTCCAACCAAACTCTTAGTGTTAAAACTAAAGCCCATGGTGCATTGTGCAAAAAGAAACAAAACAATTATTTTACACTGGGGTAAGTCTGCATTTTTGTTTGACTTTTTTAACCCCTATATGGTTCCTCTCACAAAAGTTTAGTAAAGTTTGGAGATTTACGGAACAGTGCTTCCAGTAGCTGGAGGGAATCCCTGGAGGAGAAGTGTGAAGGCCATGTTAGATAACTGCTGGAATGCAGTACAGGAACAGGTTATTGTCACTTTCTATTGAGTGGAAATAACATACCCAAATCAAAATCCAGACTGCCTCCTAAACTGCAGTGAAGTGTTTGGTTTTCTATTTGGTTTAAAACAGCAGGGAGCAGCAGTAGTGGTAAACATGAGCTAATGTGTAATTTTCTGATGTAATATGACAGGATTTCAATGGCCTCTTTGCCTGGCAGTTGGGGCTGCCAGAGTGTGAACATGCAGAGTACAGTTTCCAGTGATACTAGAGACAGTTACACAAAGACACGATTGGAAAATGAGTTCATCAGATGGAAAAGTCACATATAAAGTGGAGTCTAAGTTTTATTATATTTAATAACCACAAAATCAAACATTTTTAGATCCTGCTTACTAAATGCAGTTGATTTAACATTTTTCTATTTTATATCAAATTTAACTGAATATACTTTTATTTTGGACTTTTGGTTGGACAAATCAAGCAGTTATTTACTTACTTCAAGTTTATGTCTCCAGATTTAATGTTACTGTGTTTGTGCCAGTACTAGCATCTACTTATTTTATGCCAAAATGTTCTCTCGGTTAGTTGTCTTATTGCATTAAACAAGAAAACTTAAACTCTAAAATAAAACTGAAACAGTCTTACTACACTTGGGACTACACATAAGCGGTCTAAAACATCACTCATGGCCTCACTGCCCTTAAGAATATGAGGACATTTGCGAGTTTAGGACGCGTGTAAAGCTTTGAATTTGGTTCGGCTTCAATCTCATATTTCAGTGGCTATAATTTGGAAAATGTTGCTCTTTTGGATGGCCTCTTTCCTTAAGGCAAGCAGCTAATATGAACCCCAGTGTGCATGAAACAAGATACAACTGCTTTGGGAATTCAATAATCGTGCTGTAATAAACCACCCATTGTATCCTTTATTCTTGAGGGTACAGTCTATTCAGCCACAAAAGTTCCAATGTACCCAAAACCATGTGATTGCATGGAAAAAACCTTGCCAACAGCAGTTGCACTGGTGATAAGAATATATTCATTTGATAAATTATCCCAGTATGTCATGCCATGACTCACTAGTAGTATTTTTAAAAAATATGGTGAAAAATTACAGCCAACCCATTAATACAACTGAACAGTCAAACTCAGAAAATTGTGTGATTCTGTGTGTGTATTTCTGTGTGTGTGATATTGAGGTCAAAAATTAAAACAGGAAACTGATCAGTGATGTGGATGCAAAGTACAATTTTTTAAGGTGGCCAGAAAGGACAACAAAAACTCCACTTATGACAAATAGGTCTCATACATTAACTGTAATTTTATGCAGTGTCAAGTTAAGAGAAACAGCCACGCTAGAAGCTCAGCAGGGGAACAAATTGCTCATAGATCTTTGGACATCTTTTAAAAGAGAGACTGATTTTTGTAGCCTTAGCACAATTGTCCCCCCACCACCACCCCAAAGGGAAAGTGGTTTTAGCTCTCACACATTTCTCAGTCATGCTTGTTTATGCATCAGAGCAATGACTGGGAAAAGCAATCATTTTGAGTTTTGAGGAAGGGTTTTAATGGTTTTGTTGACGCATATTGTGCAAGAAGCTGAACTCTACAAATGGGTGAGAAAAGTTAAAGGAAAAAACAACACAGGGAGTCTCATTATGGTGCTGTGCAACCATATGCCACAATACCAGCTTTAATGCATTGCTTCTAAGTCTCTGGAACTCTACTGGAGGGAAGGAATCTGGTAGATCTGCAGATATGTTAACTGTAAAGGTTATAATGTTAGAATATGGCCAAAAGTATGAGGCCACTTATTACACCTACAAGAGCTCTTACAGTACAACCATTTGTATTAATATGGAGTCCCCACCACCCCCACCACCACCACCTTGCAGCAGTGACAGCTTCCATTCTTTTGGGAAGTATTTCTACAAGATTTTTGAGTGTCTGTAGGAATTTTTGTGCAGTCCGCTCTTCCAACCATGCCTTTATGGGCCTTGCTTTGTGCACAGGGGCACAGTCATGCTGGAACTGTTCCCACAAACTTGGAAGCATAGAACTGTCCACTGTCTTGGTAAGCTGAAGCATTAAGATTTTACTTCACTGGAACTAAGGGGCCCAGGTCAATCCACAAAAACTAATCCATAGTATTATTCCTCCTCCACCAAGCTTTATAGTTGGCACAGTGCAGTCAGACAGGTAATGTTCTGCTGGCATTCGCCAAACCCAGACCTGACTGCCAGATAGAGAAGTGGGATTTATCACTCTGCAGTGCACATTTCTACTACTCTAGAGTCCAGTGGAAGCATGCTTTATACCACTCCATCTGACATTTGCTATTGTCCTTGGGGATGCAAGGCTTTCATGCAGCTGCTCAGCCACTGAAACCCATGCCATGAAGGTCCTAAGGAACAGTTTGGCTGTGAACTCTGCAGTTAATGAGTCAGCAAAGCGTTGGCAACTTTTACTCACTATGCACCTCAGCACTTGGCAACTCTGCTCTGTGACTCTACATGGGTTTGAACAACACGACCATTCTTTCTCAAATGTTTTTAAAGGCAGACTGCATAGCTAAGATGCATGTCCATTTGGTGTATGATTTTTCTTCTGTCGTTTGATGGGGAAATTATCCTCAGGAAGACCAGTCATATTTGATGAAAAATTGTAGATATGATCACTTAGAAAAAGCATTTTATAATACGTAGAATTATACAGTATTTTTGTGTCTAGTCATCTTTTATTATCTGTCAAACTTTTGAAGGACTATTTTTTCCTTAGGAAATGTATATTTGCTTGCTGTCTGAAATGTCTAGGCGTAAAGATTGGATTAAAGTCAAACAGCTAGCTTGGCTTTGTGACTACATCCATTTTCACACATTAACTGCAGCCCTGAAAATTTCTAGACATCACCCAAAAGAGGTGAAAGTCCAGCCAGCTGGGTCCCTGAACATTAGCCTGTCTTTAGCCTGCCAGTACCCTAGTACAAAGTCTTTGTGGTGTTGGTTTGCTGGTATATTGCTAGTGAGTGGGTGTCATGCTTACTGTCTGCTGCCCACTCCATTCAGGTAGCTCCTTTGCCTAAAACACAGAGTATTTCTAATACTTTGAACGTGTCTGAAACAGAGTGATTACTGCATCTTTTTAAAATATCCCATCCCAATTCTCCCAAAATTGTGCATCTGTGAAATGGCTTAACATTACCTTTAAACCTCAAAATGAAAAACAAATACCTTCAGTGAAGTCTTGACAAACTCATGTATTCATCCAGTCATTCATCGTGGTGGCTAGAGACATAATGATAACTGATTTTGATAAGGTGCTGATTTGGGGCTTTTTAAGCAGCACTACAAAACTAGCATCCAGAATCCATGAGTCTGCCCACTAATTTTTTTTTTCTTTATAAAATTAGTATACTATCTTAAGATATAAAATAAATTTAAAAAAAAATCAGCAAACAAATAAAACTACTATTTTTATGTGGAGAGGCTGTTGTATGAGAAGTCTTTCATGACCTGTTTTTCAAATTTTTCTAGTCTGCTGAACAAATCTGACACAGAGTAATTTCATTCTTACATTACATTAAGAATAAACATTCTTAGCTAAAAATTACATGGTTCCCAGTGTGGTTTTGCAGCTGCATAATTAGCTCTGAATTTTATTTTCAGCATCACAGCATGTTGATTTACTTGACATTACAACAACCTAAAGCAAGCCAAGTCTGCCAGTGGACCGAACAGGAAAGCGGGTGGAAGGGTACAACTATAAGAGCTATAAGTGGGTCAAGTTGAGCCTGCTGGGGTACTGTTCAGTCGGATTCCAGATGCGAATGGGGAGGGGTGGTGGGAGTTCTCCTTACAGGGAAGGGTCAGCCCTGCAGCATGTAACTCCAATGAATACCATGTGTGGCCTGGGGAGAAGGCTCACTGCTCAAACCAGATGTGCACCAGCTCAGGTGTCACTCACTTTTTGATCCACTTCCCAGTCGGACTCACTCACAGCTAACTACTCACTCTGTTCCATTTCATTCCTGCTGCGTAAACTGTCAGTCTACCTCTGTGCCAATGCCAGTAGGCACATTCCCACCATAATAAAATTGACTAAAGACATGTAATATTTTCAAATCACTAAAAACACATTTTCTCATCTACCGTACTTTGAATATTCACATGACCCAATGCTCTGCATGTATTCTTTTCATGAAACTCCCCTGGGGCAAACAATGCAATACATCTCACTTTTTTATTTCTTTTTTCAGCTGATTTGAAAAAAATCACAAAATACAATGGAGTGTTTAGCACAAATGAAAAAGAAAGCAAATTATGACAGAGCCTGAACCACTGTACCAACAATTATGTTCTCACTGACAGGTGGTTATAAATTATTATTATTATGTTATTATGGGGGAAAGTTGTTTTTTGGTTTCTTTTTTTTCTTCAGGCTTTGTTTGTGTTTTATACACTTCATCATTTTGGTAATACTTGATTTAGCTGGCATAACTCTAGAGAATCACTTTAAAAAGGGCTTTCAGTGTCAGTTAAATAAAACCGAAAGTACAGGTCACGAAGACAGAGTTCAACAGTGTACATGCAGGAATAAGGTTAACTGTAATATGAGGTTAGCTCTGATAAAAGTCAAAGACACAAATGATACTATAGATCTGCAACGACCTGAAGCTGACCGGTAACTGATCTTCAAACGGAATATCCAGCAGCAAAACATGAAGGATTATAATTCTGCTGGCCTGGGTCATTAGTTGTGTAATTTGACTATGTGATGGATATGGAGCATGTTGATTAACTGCTGCAAGCTTGCAAGTGTTATGTAACTTTTGAACAGAACCTCTCTCATTCTCTGTGTTATGCTTTAATTGTCATTTTGGATGTTTCAAGTCAATATAACTCCAGTCCTACAAGTCACACTCCTGTCAATGGTGTGAGCAGATGAGAAGTTGTTTGAAAGAGTGTCATGTACCAGTTCGAGCGTGTATGATTTTATTTGGACAAATAAAAATATAAAGAAGACAAAAATCAGTCGCTAATCAGTGAAGTCACAGTAGGTGTTCTCATTTATCTATCAAATAAAAAAATATCTGTACTGACATCCATGACAAGGGTGTGATGAAAACTGAAATATGCTTGAAGGTTTCAGAGGATAGGAAATTGATATACCATGCATGCATGTTTATCCTCTTATCCAGTTTAGGGTTACTGAAGTCTATCACAGCTGGCATATGGTGAGAAGTGGGTTACACCCTGGACAGGACTACAAGCCAGTCATAGGACTAACACAGAGAGACCTTCCATGCTCACAACCATGGTCACTGTAGACTCACCAGTTAATCTAACATGCATGTTTTTGGGCTGTGGGAAGAAGCCGGAGGATCCAGAGAGAACCCATGCAAGCGAAGGAAAAACAAACTCCACACAGAATGGGCCCAGCTGGAATTCAAACCAGAACCCTTCTTACTGTGAGGTGACAGTGCTGACCACATCCCCATTCTTCTACCCCCAGTTCTATACAATTTCTAATTTTATTTCTTTATAAAAATAAAGAAATGAATAAAACAGATTAATTAGTAATCACTATAGTACAAATTTAAGTATCTATTTTGTAGTATAGCAATTTGCACATTCACCTTATGTCATGGTTCTTCAGACAGAAAGGATTCGGTGTGGGAAGCAGCTCAGTTTAAACAGTTTATTTACAGTAGAAAGTTCACAATGTGCAAAGTGCTCGGGTGCTCAGGGGAGTGGTGCTGCACAGAACCGTGAGGGAGAGGGTGCACTCGATCCGTGAGGGGGTCCTAGGGAAGGGGAAAAACTCCAAGGCTCTCTCTCTAGCAAAACCAGGGTGAAGGTCCGAGACAGGGTCCGAAGCTGGGTCAGGAATCCAAGGTCCAGAAAGGAGGTGGCTAGTCCTGAGAGAGAAGCAGTCAAGAGGACAAGAGACAGAGAGATATCCACTAGTACTAAACTTTCAATAATCATAGTTGGGTGAGCTTACGTGTTGCTCAAGCAATGATCCAGCAATGAATGGTGCCTCTGTCTTGCTTAAGAATTATAGGCAGGAATCAGCAGGGTGAAGAGCAGGTGTGCAAGGTGCCCACATGACAGCCACACCTGCTCCCTGTAACCAAGCATAATCAATGGCCCCAAACAGACAGGATGAGAAAAAACAGGAGAGAGAGAGAGAGAGAGAGAGAGAGAGAGAGGGTGTATCCACACCTGGAGGACAGGGGACCATAACACTTTACAAGCGAAAAGTCACTGGTTCGATTTCAGGTGGGGACACAAGCCCCTCTAACCATGGAGAGCCGTGTCATTGCCAAATTACCAATGTGGATTAATCTGCTGTGGCAACCCCTTGGAGAAAACACAAGGGAGCAGCCAAAGATATAATCACCTCTGAAAATGCATCCATGATTATGTCATGATGTAAGTGTGGTGGAGCAGGAATGAGGACCCAGATGCCACAAGTATATGGTGAAGCAACAGAAAGAGAATCCTTTATTTAGGCAAAACAGTCTGAAACAGGAAATCCAATATGTGATCCAACAGACAGCTATACGGTAACAGAAGACACAAGGGAAAGACTGGCAAACAGAAAAACTCCCATGCTCAGTGAAGATGACTAACACCATGACAAAAGACAAACGGGAGAAGGGTCATTAAGTACAAAGACTGATCAGAGATGGGAGAGAGGAGAGAGAGGGCACAGGTGACAACAGTCGGGAAGAATACAACAGGAAGTAATCTGAAAGGAAGGCACAGGACACAGAAGGCTAACAATGTAAAACAGGAAGAGCAAAAAACACACACAAGGTGATGAGAGACCCAGACACAAGGTACTGAGAAACACTAGAAACACCAGGCGTGTGCTAATGTACTAGAACATCACGAGTTTCTCCAAGAAAGGAAAATCAGGGTGTCAATAAAGAAAGATAGGAAACGGAGAGAACACAAACTGAGGGAAGTCATTAAAGCTGCTCAATCAAGCTACTGCAGTTTTAGAGTTATAGTTTCATAAATATAAATTCGCACAGTTATCAAGATAATTACATTACTTACATTATTTTTGGGTGCCTTCATGATCTGGTTTGACCTCTGATGTGTGCCAGCATCGAAACAGCTGTAAGCGGGTTAAGAGGATAATATCATTCCTGTATGCTTCATTCTTGTAGAGGGGTCTGTTTGTGTGGTAGATAGTGAACAAGGAGATGTGATAGAGGTTGACAGAACTGATCAGTGCAAAGAAAATCAAGGTTGCCCTCGGGGTGATGGGAAGAATGAGGAGAGGACAAATTTCTTAAATTTTAATTACTTACATTGTTGACCTTTGTGTTTTTGAACCATTACATTGTAGGTTAAGAAAGGTGATTCTTTCCCAACTTATAGTTATCTCAGTATATGTGTTAGTAAACTAAGACTGTATTATTAAGCTTTTTTTATCTGATAGGAATCATAAACACTTTTTTAAAAATGAAGAAAATAATGCACTCTTAATTTTGATATTCCAAGCAAAACTCTATTACCCATGAAGTAATTTTCGGCTACAGTATGTTGAGAAGTGAGGGTTGACATGTGCAGGAGATTTCAAACTGTGCAGGCTTATAGACATACACATTTTTATTAATTGTGGTATTTGAAAAATTCATTACTAGCTATTGTAATGCAAAACAAGTTATTGTTTACAGTTGTTGGCTCAATTATTTGTTCAAATAAAAGAATTAAAACATGCATGAAAAGTAAGGATCATGAAAGGAAAGGAGCCCACAGAGACTACTTATGTACAGGTCCCAGATTTCTCTGCTCTGTCTCTGTTAGGAATAGAACTATATATTTTTTCAGTGCATTAGATATTTGTGGTTATTGCTATTAAAGCTAACCACACAGCTATTTTTTCTTATCCCAAACATAAACTATGCACAAAAATTTGGGGTTAACCAGAAAATTTAGTTTTTCGTGAAAACTCGTACTACATATTTGTAATATCCAAAGTTTTGTTCTGGACCTTCTGCATTCTAGCGGTCATTGTATTATGTTGATATGGAGAAATTTCCGGCCATGCTCCACAAAGTCTGGATTGCTTTAATGGGCACTTCTTGCACACAGCTGAATTGTTGCCTCAGCAGCTCCGAAAGGCAGGGGTCTGGTGAGTGCACTGGCTCCGTCAACATGAACATAATACCAAATGACTGCTTCTTCTCTTAATATTTCATGCATATTTTGGAGTGTGTTTTGAGTTATTATCTTGTTATCCTAGGACTAATTTAGTGGAGCAGCACTCACAGGGTCTGGAAAAGTAATGCAAACATAGTCAAAGCACCACCAAAAATTAATCAAAAATTCCCTTAGAATCTTCTTATGTGTTTAATTTATATATATATATATATATGTGTGTGTGTGTGTGTGTGTGTGTGTGTGTGTGTGTGTGTGTATATATATATATATATATGTGTGTGTGTGTGTGTGTGTGTGTGTGTGTGTATATTTGCACGTATCCGTGTGTGTCCATTTCTTAACACCTCACGCAGATTGCCTTCTTCTCTGAGATATTCCCTAAAGACCCGAGGCATATATTTAGTGGAAATTTTTTGGCTATACAGCATAGTAATGTGGGCCTGTGTGTGTCTGCATGTTCACCCTGTTACATAATACATCTTCAGCAGGTTGTAACAGTGTAGGGATATGACAGCTTTTGGCTGAATTCCAATCACTTACATTTGTGTAGTCACATCTATGCACGTCTCATGAGTCCAACACCCATCACCACTATTGTACCTGTCTTTTTTTTTGTACAAACTCTTCATGCTTTCACCCTCGTTGTGAAAAAACACACAATGCTACATAAAGAAATACGTTTCTAATCACAAAAAGTCAAAATGGAAACTAAAGTATTAGTTCTTTTTTATAAAATGTTGTTATTCTTTTAAGCCATAATTTAAATCATGTGTTCAGTGCTTTGTAATTATGGGATATTTCTTTTATATATTGAGCTAGGTTTCTTTATAACATTTGTGGTAATCTGAATGCTACCGTACATAAAACATGTTAACATTGGAATTTATTTTTACCTTTATTTAACCAGAAAGTGAACTCTTGAGATTACAAATCTCTTTTGCAAGAGTGTCCTTGCACTGACATGCAATTTTACCCTAGCATGTTTTTCAGTGGCAGTAGAAACCAGAGCTCCCAGAGAAAACCTATGCAAGCACAGAGAAAACATGCAACCTCCACACAAAAGGGCCCAATATGGGTTTGAACCCAGGATCCTCTTACTGTGAAATAGTGCTGCTGAGTACTGACATTACAGCAATAGACTCCTAGCCTCACCACTGTTCCACGCAAACAAAATGAAAGACTGATTAAAGCTACCATAAACACCAGTGCTCAGTTTCCTTGGACTATGATGTTCGCAGACAACTTTGTGATCTGTAGTGAGAGTAGAGAGGAGGTGGAAGAGAGCCTGGAGAGGTGGAGGTATGCACTGGAGAGAAGAGGAATGAAAGTCAGTAGAAACAAGACAGAGTACATGTGCATAAATGAGAGGGAGGTAGGTGGAACGGTGAAGATGCAAGGAGTAGAGGTGGTGAAGGTGGATGAGTTTAAATACTTGGAATCAACCATCCAAAGCAACGGACAGAGCACAAGAGAGGTGAAGAAGAGAGTGCAGGCAGGGTGGAGTGGGTGGAGACGAGTGTCAGGGGTGCTTGTGACAGAAGGATAGCAGCAAGAGTAAAAGGGAAGGTTTACA
>VUQH01032465.1:3961-16994 GCA_015106775.1 Etroplus canarensis | reverse complement strand
TGTCATCGCTTGTTCTCTTTGATGCGTGCTTTGGATTTGCATACATTTCTCCAAGGATAAATCTCACTCACAGTCTGAGTTGGAGGCATAACATTTAAATGAGGCATGCGCTGCCTTACAAAGCTCCCTATCTATTCTCTTGCAAATGATTGTGGTGGTGCAGCAGCGAAGGGGAAGGGAGAGGAAGCGCTTTCGCTGGTTGAGAGGCGCCGCCATGCTCAGCTCCGCTGATTAATCTACTGGCTGCTGGAGCCCATGCTGTGCACATTTACATATCCTCATGCAGGCTTTTGGAGCGGGGGGGGGGCAGAGATTTTAGCACAAATCTCCTCACCGGTGGATACACGCAAAGAGATTTTCCAGGGTTCCCCTCCAGCTTATGTAAAGCCCTCTTTAGACGTGGCACACGCAGACATGACCTGATCGGTGCAAGAGATGGAGGGGTCAGTCAGCTCACGGGCATCAGCATGCGATATCCGTCTGCTTCAAGGTGTTGTGTTGGCGGGATATCGCCGGGTTGGTTTTTATGTTCGAGGCATGACAAAATGCGTGCTAGTAATCCTGCCTTCTCTGTGCTGTCATGCATTTTTAGCATGCCGCGGGAAACCGACGCTGGGATTTTACATGGGTGTGAAAACACAGAATCAACCGGAAAGAACAGCGCAAGGAGCACGGAGGACAAAGAGCAGAACAGGGTTAAAAATGAAGTAAATCTTATTCAAATGAGGCGGCAGACTTACCTCGCACAACAACACGTCAACAATCAAGCCATGCAAAGGAGCAAGCTCTTAAAGTAAATGCTAATTTACGGGAAGCACGTGCAGCGACCACAGTGCTGGGGGGCGGGGGTGTTGCCTTCGGCTGCTCTCGTGTACTTTCATCAAGGGGTTTCCGCTGTGGATTAACCCGCATTGGTATTTTGACAGAGGTTTTACACCGGATGCCCTTCCTGATGCGACCCTGCATAGTGAGAGGGGCTTGTGTCCCCACCTGGAATCAAACCAGGGGTGTTTCGCTTGTAAGACGACACTACAGCAGTAAGAGTGGTAAAGACTGATCACAGGGCGACCTTTTTGATACCTTAGCAGCAGTTCCTGACACTCGTTTTAAAACTGCTCTGCTGACTTATTCACAAAATCAAAGAGTGGACCGGCTGTGGTGGGACTGCGAACTGACACAGGCATTACCACCAGATTCTACACTTCCTCTAAGCTGTGGAGGACATTTTAGCGTTTAGGCAGATGGCTGCCCCTCCCTGAGCCTGGTTCTGCTGGAGGTTTCTTCCTGTTAAAAGGGAGTTTTTCCTTCCTACAGTCGCCGAGCGCTTGCTCACAGGGGATCGTCTGGTTGTTGGGGTCTTCTCTCTAATGCTGTAGGATCTTTACCTTACAGTGTAAACCCCCTTGAGGCGACTTTTGTTGTGAATTGGTGCTATATAAATGAATTGAATTGAACTGAATCAACCTTCTGCTCAGTCTGTCTGCTCTCACTAATATCAGAGTTGTTTACTTTCAAAAGTAAAATATAATGCTGATAAACCAAGTGAACGGTACCTGCCGATATTATACTGCAGACAGCGGCACAATGTGGACAAAAGTATTGGGTCACCTACACATTACACCTACAGGAGTTTTTGTGACATCCCATTCTAAATCCATCCTTTCACTCTTGCAGGAAGGCTTTCTGTGAGATTTTGGAGTATGTCTATGGGAGATTTTGCCCATTGAGGCAGGTCAGACACTGATGTTGGACCAGAAAGCCTGTCTCTCAATCTCCATTCTAGCTCATCCTAAAGGTGTTTGTTGGGGTTGAGGTCAGGACTCTGTGCAGGCCAGTGAAGTTCTTCCACATCGAACACATTACTGGGGCACAGTCACGCTGGAATAGAAAGGGGCCTTCCCCAAACTGTACCCACAAAGTTGGAAGCACAGAATTGTCCAAATGTCTTGGTAAGCTGAAGCATTAAGATTTCTCATCACTGGTACTAAGGGGCCCGTAAAAACAGCCCTGTAGCATTATCCCTCCTCCTACAAACTTTACAGTTGGCACAGTGCAGTCAGGCAGATAACGTTCTCCTGGCATTCACCAAACCCAGACTCATGCAATTACACTGCCAGATTTAGAAGTGTGATTTGTCACTCCACAGAACATGTTCCCAGTGCTATAGAGTCCGGTACTCGTGTGTTTTACACCACTCCCTCTGATGCTTGGCATCGTTCATGGTGATGTAAGGCTTGAATGCAGCTCTTTGGCCATAGAAACCCATGCCAAGAATCTGCCGGTGGACAGTTTTTGTGCTGTTAATGCCAGAGGAGTTTCAGAACTCAACAGTTGTTAAGTCAGCAGAGCACTGGTGACTTTTACGCACTGTACACCTCAGCACTCGGTGAAGCCGCTCTGTAACCTTACGTCGTAGTCTCCCACTTTGGTTCCTGAATGCTTCTATTACAGCGCCACACTAGAATTCACTGAGCTCTTCAGAACGACCCATTCTTATACAAATGTTTGCAAAGGCAAGCTAGCTGCCTGCTTTTATACACCTGTGGCAATGGGACTGAATCAAACAGCTGATTTCAGTGATTAAGAGGGATACTTTTGTCCATATAGTGTAATTACAATACACTTATTGTCATAAAGGTTTATTGTGACATCGCTGCTGTATGTCCGTGTTTTGTTTATAGTTGTTTGCTCTGGTTTAAAGAATATAAATAGTATAAATAAATATTTTCGGAGTTAATGAAAGAAGCCAACGTTCTTTGTCTAAACAGCTTTACCAGAACATTTTCCTAAAATAAATTCTAAATGTGGCTAAATTCTCACTAGACTATCTAATCAGACAACAAGAACACGAAGTCAGAACAGTCACAGTCAATAAATTCCTAAAACAGCATGAAGTTCTGAAATCTGGCTGTTCTGCCATATCTAAATATCTAGCTGGGACATGCTGTTAATACGTGTTTTTAAAAATGTTAACATACAGACTGTGAGTTCTTTTTTATTTTCCCACAATTAATAGTAGATATTGACTTAATTATTATGACCCAGTTATGTGCTTTTATTGCCAGCTCTAATGCCTTCTTCAGTTGCTCATAAACAGAGCTGTAGTGCAGCAGTTCTGGGCCAAATTGTTCTCTTGAGTCCTGACAAAGTGTCTCAGAGCGAAGCTGCAGCTAAATTGAAAAGTTTCTGGTGCGGCAGAGGTTTTCACAAAGGGGGGTAATGTATAGCCAAAGCAAGGCCAGATAGACCTACAGAGACCACACTGTCGTCAAGCTAACATCAGGGGTGCGAGGCTTATGAAATACAGTTTAGATGATGAATTGCAGATCAGCCACACCAGGAGGTTTAAAAAGAAATCCATCTTTGTGGATGAACCTGAATTTATAGCTGATAACAACCTAAAGTATGGAAATGCAGGCATGCATGGGACCTGTAGTGCAGCTTATGGTAAATGGACTGGTACTTATATAGGGCTTTTCTACTCTGAGCACTCAAAGCACTTTTTGCTGCAAACCTCATTCACCCATTCACACACACATTCATACAGAGCTTTATTCTATGCCTTTAAGCACATTTAACTATCACACACAATCAGGTGGACGCATCAGGAGCAATTTGGGGTTCAGCTACTTGCCCAAGGACACTTTGGCATGCAGACCGGAGAAGCCAGGGATCAAACCACCAACCTTCCTCTTGGAAGGCAACTCACTCTGCCTCCTGAGCCACAAATGCCCCATTTATCTATCCACATTGTTCTAGTGTGAGTTTCCCAGTTTTGGAGTTAGTTCCAGTGGAACACAATGGCACTTGCATTGTGGTGGTCAAGTGCAGAAGTCATGACCTGGTTATTGTCAAACATAGTCATGAGCTGTTTCAAGGAGGACAATGTATTACACCTGCAGGATATGACATCACTTTTTAAATCCATAGGCATTAATATGGACTTGCTCCTATAGCAGCTTCCACTCTCCTGGGAAGGCTTCCCACGGGATTTGGGAATGTGTCTGTGGATATTTGCACTGTGGCGCAGTAAAGGGCCTTCCCCAAAACAGAGTTGTCCAAAATGTCCTGGTAAAGCTGAAGCGTTAAGATTTCCCTTCACTGGAACTAAGAGGCCCAGGCCAACCCCAGAAAAACAAACACACAGAACCACACACATTCTCCTGGCATTCACCAAACCCAGTTTGTCCATCAGACTGCCAGTTAGAGAGGCATGTTTTGTCTCTCCCCAGACCATGTTTCCACTGCTCCAGGTGTGGCCCAATACTAGCATCCATATAGCGTACCTTCTTTCTACCAAACTACCGCTGAGTATGCAGCTAGCTAACATGGGACGCTATCGATGTTTACGTCTGTTTACGATCTCGGCAGGCAGATGGATGCGTTCTTCAGAGGAAGAATTGTTTTGAGTTAAAGCATCATGATTTCCAGAAAGAAATTTTCACTGTCATGTTCCAATATCTTTAAGAGAAAGTAGACATCTCTGCAGTGGATAATTCCTGCTTTAGTAATGTGCTGTAGATGAATGCATGGCACTATAAGCCAAATGACAAACAAGCTAATTTGATTTGTTGAGAACACTCGTGATTTCACTCTGTAGTGTCACCTAGTGCTACCATCATATAAGAGACAACAGCATTTCACTTCAGCTCCATATTGTTACGACTGCCAGAAACTGGTTGTTATCCTTGTTTGACTCTCCGACGCTCTCGTTGCAGACGGAAAAGACGAAACTTCAACAAGCAGGCGACAGAGATCCTGAATGAGTATTTCTACTCACACCTCAGTAACCCCTACCCCAGCGAGGAGGCTAAAGAAGAGCTGGCAAAGAAGTGTGCCATCACAGTGGCCCAGGTACACCGCAGATCAGTGCCGCCTCACACCACCTGTAGGAACGCTACTGTACACAGAACGGCAGGACAAAGACAAGTTTTAATCTGAATCTGCCGTAGAGCGTCTTGGCAAGTAACCTAATAATAGGAATTGTGACTGTCATGAGTACAGACAGCGCCTCTAATCATTCAGCAGTGCCTTTCATTGAGACAACAAAGGACTCAAAAGTATAAATACGCCATGTCATGAGTCTGTAATCTTGTAAATCAAACCAGACAAAGCTATTTTTGACCAGTGACACAGTGTTTCTACTGAAGTAACGCAAGCTAAGCACAACTCAGCTGTCACAGTTCTGATTTATCTCATCATATAGCGCATCACATGAGCTACAAAATAAATTCTAAATACAGTCCAAGTGTTTTTTTGCAAACTGTCATACAAAAATGGTAAGAAATCCTGTCCAAGCAGCAACTGACAAAGCAACTAATTGATTAATCAACAACTACTTCCAGCTTCCAGCGCTGGGATCAGTTGAGGCATGTGATGATTAAATCTAACGGTAACTTATCCAACATCTGTCCTACGGCGAGCAAGAAGACTAAAACATCTTTGCATTCTAGCACTCAGGTGGTTTCAGTCCTGTGAGAGTTGATAATAAGGAAAGCAATGACAACGCCAAGGTAAACAGCAGTTTGTGTTTTGAATCCATCATTTGGGAATGGATTGTTTTCTCAATTGGTTTCATTAATTTCTAAGGAATGATTTGAGGATGCAGCTGGGCCTGATTGCGGAAGCTGCTCAGTAGCCGAATGATTTGTAGAGTTTCTGTTTCTTGGCCATAATAAAGGAGAATGTTTACCTACTCTGTGCATTGGAAACTTTGCAGGATTGATTTGGTTTTCATTTTAATGTTGTTTATCATTAGCGCTGGGATTACCCCCCCGGCTTCATCTGGGAGTCCATTAGCCGTAATGGGTGTTAGCGGATGTTGACTGATTGGTGCTTGCGTGAGTTCTGATGATAGCTGCAGTCATGGTGACATAATGAGACTGTTATTGGCAATCATTCCATTCTGGCACTAATGCAGATTCACAGCACCAGTCTGTGTAGCCCCTACCTCTGACGGAGGCTCTCTGCAGCGTTTCGCATGCCATTAAGGCCACGCAAGCTAAACACTGCCATGATTTTTCTGAGAGGCTCTGTGTGGTAATATGTCATGACAATTAAACTATGTTCTCTTGTTTGTCTGCTCAGGTTTCCAACTGGTTTGGGAATAAAAGAATCAGATACAAGAAAAACATTGGTAAGTTCCAAGAAGAAGCCAACATGTACGCTGCGAGAACTGCCGTGAATGCGGCTAATGCATCCTCACATGGAAGCCAAGCAAATTCACCCTCAACTCCAAACTCTGCAGGTGAGACAGGAAGTCCCTGGCTCTGCTCAGCTATTAGACATGAGCCTCCTCTATGTGCATTACTACAGATTTAGCAATTTGAGTTTTTTCACTGCTGATGCTGGTAATTTATAAGGGATCAAACAACTAGATTTTTTAAGAAAAGGCAGTTCTTGTACATGGAACATGCCTAAAACCTGGTAATGCACCATTATTATCACTGAACAGTTCCCCTTGCCAACTCTTAACTACCCCTCTAGAACAAAGCTTTGTCCGAGATTAGCCAACCTGAGCCCCGTGCCAAGTCTCCATACCTTACTGTCCTTTTGTCTTGGTCTCAATTAATCCTGTTCTTCATGTATGCTTATTTAACTCTGTATTCATCATGGTCTATACTGACATTGCAAGGATAAGTCTGGTAATATTCTATATTTTTCTTATTGTTAGTGCATATCAATAAAAAAGACTGAAGTAACAGTGAATCCTACTTAGCTTGCCATAGAGCTTCATTGAAGTCCAGAAACTATTAACTCTCTAAGGGCTAAATCACCATCGTCAACCCTAACTCTGAACTGAGGCACTCAGAATATGTAATCTTTTTGTTTTTTGAACCGTTCCTCCGAGTCCTGGCAATCAGGGAACAAAGAAAACTCAATCGCTCTCAGAGCAACACTTCCAAATCACAGGAAACTTGCAAAAAACAAGATCAAAGTCACCAACAATGGTATAGACATGTCTTTGAATGCACAGTCAGTGCAAAGCATGTACAGTTTTCTACATTTGAACTTTTTTTGTTACTCAGATCCAGATCGTCTGGATTTCAACCAACCTCTAGCATATGAGAGAACTTTATGGTGTAATGGTAAATGGACTGGTACTTACATAGCGCTCCTCTATTCTTAACTGAACACTCAAAGCACTTTTTACTGCAAGCCTCGTTCACCCATTCACACACATTCATACAGCGCTTTATTCTGTGTCTTTAAGCGCATTTTAACGATCACACACACATTTACACTCCGATGGATGCGTCAGGAGCAATTTGGGGTTCAGCTGCTTCCCCAAGTCGCTTGCCCACCAACCTTCCAGTTAGAAGACGACCCGCTCTACCTCA
This sequence comes from Etroplus canarensis, assembly GCA_015106775.1. Lineage (NCBI taxonomy): Eukaryota > Metazoa > Chordata > Actinopteri > Cichliformes > Cichlidae > Etroplus > Etroplus canarensis. The sequence goes on along the minus strand of VUQH01032465.1, from coordinate 9,654 downwards.
TGAGCCACAGTCGCCTCCTGTGTGTAGCATCACATTGTTGTGATAAGTGCTGGCTAAGAAACCAGCCAAAAGTAACGTTAAATGAGGTTTTCAACATTAAAATCAGTGAGTTTCAAACTGTTGTCAAGTCCCTTCTCTGCATGTGATCCAAACAAAACTGTGACCCTTTATATTTCTAAAAATAGTAAAAAGAATTCTTCACAATTTCAGTTTTATCTGATTTTTTTGATAGTTGTAAATGGGATTTCCCAAGTTAAACAAAAAAAAAATTCTCCACAACCGCCTTTTGGATCAGATCCAGATGAAACCTGATCAGCCAATAGATATTGCCCGCCTGTAACACCGCACACAATTTTAAGTGAATCGATTTGAACAAGACAGGACTTTTGAAATTTCATCCCATGTTAAAAATGGGGATTTTTAAAAAATTTTTACCTAATTTTCACCAAACTCGAATCAGTCTGAGGAAGGGCAAATGTTTACTAGCAGAAAAAGGACATCAGAAATTGTGGCCTGCATTTTGTACACAAATAACAAGAAGGACTAGCAAAAAAAAACAACTGACCAACACACATTGAAAACTGAAGTAATGATCATTCTGACACACATCAATAACTATTCACATTTTTTCCAAAAAAGCCTTCTCAAAGATATAGGGTTAGGATAGCGTTACTACCTGTGATAACTTAGACTCCATGAGCTGAAAGAATTCAGTTTAATTCAACTTTATTTATATAGCGCCAATTCACAACAAAAGTCCTCTCAAAGAGCTTTACAGTGTAAGGTAAAGACCATGCAGTATTAAAGACAAAACCCCAACAATCAGATGATCCCCTGTGTGCAAGCACTTGGCAACAGTGGGAAGGAAGAACTCCCTTTTAACAGGAAGAGACCTCCAGCAGAACCAGGCTCAGGGAGGGGCAACCATCTGCCTTGACCGTTTGGGGGTGAGGGGAGAGCGAAGAGAGAAAGGAGAGCAAAAAGAGACACAGACCATGGGAGTCATATCAGTTAAACATTCATACAGTACTTATGTATCTTTATTAACTTCAACACACACATTATAGTTTCAGTATATTTTTTGTCAGTACCACCTATTTTATTGTCTTCTATAGAAAATGGTCGTGTTTTATTTTTACCTCTTGTTTATACTTATTAAATGATTAATACTGATTTTACTTGGGCAACATAAATTTCACTCTGTACATATACTTATATATGAAAGTGGCCTCCATCATGAGCAGAATGGTAGAATAAGATGTGAAAGTTTTACAAGGCATTCATGTTGTTTCTAGTTTGTACTAAATGTGTATATAGTTCCAGCTGATATACAATATTAAAAATCAAATGTATTGCGCACTTTAAATAGTGGCCTTTATTAAAAACTACAGTGTGGTGATTTATACATATGCCTCACAAAGGTCCCTGGTTTAATTCCAGGTGGGGACACAAGCCCCTTCCACCATGGAGGGGTTGCATCAGGAAGGGCATCTGACGTAAAACCTCTGTCAAATTACCGATGCGGATTAATCTTGGTGAATCTTTGGGGTAAATACTGAAGGTACATCAAAAACTACAGCACCCTGCTGTTGTGTGTACCTTTCAACTGTTTCTTTGTATTCTCCACCAAGGGGATTAATCCACACTGGTAATTTGGCAGAGGTTTTATGCTAGATGCCCTCTCTGACGCAACCCTCCACAGCGAGAGGGGCTTGTGTCCCCAACTGGGATCAAACCAAGGAACTTTTGCTTGTAAGGTGAATTCGCAAACCACTACGCTGCTGGGGACACTGCCAGCGCCCTGCTGTTCTAGGGACCAAATCCGTAACTTTTAGCTTGTTCATTGTAGCACTCACTAGCATGCCCTGTAGTTCTGAGTTTTAGGACCCATGTGCACTGGACACCAAAATTAAGCAAAAGTTTAAGCAAAAACGAATCTTATTTCTTACTTTCTGTTTACACACAAGGCAGTTTCTCCTCATATTTTTTACAAGCAACCAACCCTCTTCCCCCTGCTTACACCAGCACATGTGGTGCTATGCAGCCGTGTTTGGCATGCTAAAACACTCACCATGAGGCTCAAGTGGAGGACGTCCATGGTTAGACTTGATAACCGAGTACATTTATTGAATCTGAAATATGAAGTAATAAAAATATATAATAATGCCAGACTTATCTTTTCTGTAATCCGGCATTTTTGAGAAATGTTTGCATTTGCTGTCTTCCTCGGAGAACAATGAATTCCCAGGTGTAAGACGCAAAAGAGGAATGTCGTATTCAGCCAGACCGAAACTGTCTTTTAAATACAGTTTCCTCCAAATTAACCCCAAAATCTAGAAGACTCAGCTAAGACAGCAACTGATTACATTTCTCATTAAGCTGGGCTGCTTTTTGAAAATTCTTTGCTAGTATACAAATGACTTGCCTGTTAAAAACATATACCTGATACGTTGCTTTTCTGTCCTCATTTCGCTCCCCTGGTCTAACAGCCAGCGTGGCTGCTAGCTAACCCTGTGCATGCCTCTGGGCCGACTTGCTCCTCTTTGCTTGCTCTCTGTGATTCTACTGCTCCCTCTCTCCTTTCAGGTTCTGCTGGCTCTTTTAACATGTCAAACTCGGGGGACTTGTTCATGAGCGTGCAGTCTCTCAATGGGGACTCATACCAGGGGGCTCAGGTGGGAGCCAACGTACAGTCGCAGGTAGGGCCCGGCAGCAGAACAGAAGATGATACGGGGTGGGTCCACTTTGCCTTAGGATTTAGGTTTAGATTTAGGATTAAGTAGCTGGCATAATACCACCCTCGTCAGTTGATTTTTTTACAGCTGAATTTTATTATCGTAAGAGCACTACACAACTGTGACAAAAACCACCTACGGTCAAACGGGCTAATCACAAAGAGTTTGTAGAGCTCGAGTGCAGTGATTCGTCATTTAAGAACCAGGCCCACTGGAGGAGAACATGACTGGCTCCATGATGTACAACCCAGAGCCTAAATGCCAGCAAAAAACAGACCTTGAGTTGGCTAAAACCGTTAGATTTTACTACACAAATGTATGTTTTGGCACCCAGTGTCTGGTTTGCAGTTGGAAAGCTAATGTTAGCATTCTAGCTATCATACCTTTCTAAATCATTCTCATTTCTAACTCCATATTTTTATTCTTGGACTGTGATTCACAGTTCAAATTAATCATTATTTAGCTTAATGCAACCTCTCATTTTATCCTCTGGAACTCCCCCTTTCTTTCCCTGTAAGCCAACTTTCTTCTGATTGGCTGCCCCTCCTAAGATGACCATATTAGGAAGACCCCCTCTCACTGACATACAGAGAGTAGAAAAAACTGTCAGAATAGGAGTCATGGGAGTGTTTAGGGAGCCTTAAGTGTGAGATTTTGGCTTCTCTGAACCTTTGCCATATATACATATTTACATTTTATAACCAGGGTGTGATTCATGAAAAAAGCAGGGAGGAGGGGGATTTTTTAGTTTTTATTGTTGTTTTTTTGTTTCAGGAACAACAGTGGCCCTATATACTGATGCCTGGTGTCAATGTAACATTTATAGACCATATATGAATTTTAACAACCACAGCATTTCCAAGAAAACTGCACATTTTAAAATTCAGTTACAATGCAGTGTTGTTAGCTTCCCTCTTCAGACACAGGTGATCCCATCACACGTAACAATACAAACACGTCACATTAAAACCCCTCTTTTATTTAGTGCCATGCAGCCAGATGTGCTGCTTGAATTCAATCAGTGTGTTTAAAATGAAATTATGTCAGAAGGCAGCAGCAAGAAATGCTGCCAATTTAAAAAGAATAATTAATCTGCTGCAGCAGGGATCAGCAACTTTTACTCTGAAAAGAGCCATTTTTAACCAATTCTTCACCTAAAGTATCTTTACTGAGCCACAAAACATATTATAATTATATAATTAGTTGTGATTAAATGGACGAATCACCTGCTGTAACAGAAGTGACATCTTTTACCATGTGACTACTCTATAGTGGGGTGTATATGATTATTTAGTACTTAATAACAATACCATGTTTTAATCGCATTGTTGAAATTACAGAAGTATGACGACTAAATTATTATTTCCTTTTTCTTCTATACCAACAAATCAGACCACTTGTGAACTGGAGGGAGAACTATCTGTTGGCATAGTTGGCATTAAACAGAATACGTATAAAGCTATAAGGCCCCTTTGAATCCCAGCTGTATTTGTGCAACGCTTACTTTGGTAAGAAATAAAACAATTAACAGTTCAAGATTCAAGATTCTTTTATTGTCATGTACCATGTAACAATGGGCATTATTACAGCAATGAAATTTGTTTTGTTTAGTGCTAGCTCAATTTGCCATTATAAAAATATAAATGCAAAACAAGTAAGTCATGATAAAACAGAATTATATACTATTATATACTATAGAATCTGAAGATAAATAGTAACAAAATAACTGATTCTGAATAAAGTCCAACAGCAGATGGAGCACTCCAATAAGACAGCGGCCTGAATCAGATTTTTTCAAATCAGATTCAGGCCACTTCCATGTGTGCTCCTACATCAGATACATATCCGATGTTTTTCAATGCGACCTCAGTCTGAACGGTCACGTCCTGTAAGAGAGACGTCATAATTCTGTGCCGGAGGAGGCGAGCCGCGGCGAGATCAAATGTAAACAATGCACGGAACGAGTGTGGCAGACGGCATTGACGGAGCGAGTCAGTGGAAAGAATGTGAGGTTTTACTCACACGCTTGGCATGTGTAGCATCCATACTTTACTTCTGTAAACACAGCGCGCTGCGCGTGACGTCGCGCTTTCTTCTACGCGTGCGCGTCACTTCAGGGCCAGAAACCGTTCACCCTGGAGCCCGATGGCGGTCGCATTTAAATTATAATATGAACAATTGCGCAAAAATTAAAACTCGTGAGTGGGATCGTAACCTTATGTACTCTGTTTTTCTGTGATGTTTTTTAATTCTTTTTGTTTGAATCCAGAGCTGGGGGGAATAAAGATGAGCCATTTATGCGTATGGTTCCATGCTATCCACCTCTACTGTTAAGAGGATAGTTTTAATGTTAATATTGTTTTTTGTCAAAGTCACAGCTGGAGATGGGCAAAAGAGCCGCAGGTTTGAGACCACAGTTCATGAGCTTTGCGACGACTCCCAGTCTTTGTTTTCTGTCGCCCTGACTGATGTATAGGTTACATTTAGTAAACGCGTCACCTCAGCTTACCGTCACTTTAAGCAAAAACATCTCCTCTCTTACTTTTTGCTTACTTCAGCACACGCGATGCTATGCAGGAGTGTTAGTGTACGGAAAATGTGCTAAAACACTCGTCATGAGGCTCAAGTGGGCGACCGGGGTTAGGCCTCGGAGCCACAGGTTCGACGCCCCCGCTGCAGAGGGTCATCCGAGGGGTCGCCTCTCTTGACTCTGAATGCGTTTCATCTTCCTTCTTCTGTTCAGCCAGCCATAGTTTTGGTTGAGGAAAAGTTGGTACAGAAGAGGACCGCGGTCACCCACCGCCGTTTCAAAAAGCAGCCCAAAAAAATCAGACGGAGGAGGCATTTTTAAACCCCCACCTCCCACCCCCCTGGTTGTAATATTAAATATATATATATATATATATATATATATATATATAAAAAAAACTTAAAAAAAAAAATAAAAAATATACTTTA
>VUQH01032463.1:0-11410 GCA_015106775.1 Etroplus canarensis | reverse complement strand
CACAGTGAAATGACATAGTGTTCCCCCAGGAGCCGGTGCCCCATACAAGGGTGGTGCTGGCCGGCCAGGGCCCGCCTCCGGCCCAGCACAACACCCCGCCCGACGCCGAGGACTGAAGTCCCGGGCCACACAGCAAGCCGAGATTGGAGTTTCCAGAAAGCGTCCATCTGCAGCATCAGCCCTGCAACAATACTCCCCCCAGAAACCAAAAACTTTGGTTCCCGGATGCTGCCCGGCAGGTCATGAAAAAAAACAACGCCGCCGGATCGCCAGTTAGCATCGTCCGTGGACGGAGCTACAACGGCGTCTGGTCGTCCTCGAACCTCCGACTTTCGAACACGAACACCACTGTCCCGGCATCCACAACATCCGAACACCCGAATACCGGGTCAGAACATGGACAGTCACAGGGGAACAAGCACCACCTTGGTTCTGGAGTGGCCGTGCGCTACCATCGCGCCACCATCTTGGCCCAAAAAAAAAAAAAGGAAGTATGATTGTCTACACTCACCACATGCTTCATTGGGTACACTGTAGCATAGATCAAACAAGGTGCTGGAAACACTCCTCAGACGTTTTGGTCCATATCAGCATGATGGCGCCATGCATTTGAGGCAGATTTGTCAGCTGCAGATCCACGATGTGACTGTTGCACCCACACCCATGCCACTTTTAAAGTCACTTAAAAACTCTTTCATCCCCGTTCTGATCCTCGGTTTGAACTTTAGCAAGTCGACTTGAGCATTTTTATGTGCCTAAATGCGTTGTGTTGCTGCCTTGTAATTGGCTGATTAGATACATTCCTTAACGAGCAGTTGAACAGGTAGACCCAAAGAAGTGGGAGCGGTGCGTGCCCATGGAAATGTGACCCTCAGCTCTTATGCGCTCTGCGACCACAGTGAACTCTTTCCTTGTAAGTTTACCGTCTCAGTTGTTGCTTTCAAGACGTGTTCAAAACTACATGACTTTCATGGCAATCAAGCAGGTACGTTCCAGGTCAGCTCCACCTTGTGGTTGGCAAGTCACCACAATATGAGCATGTAACGTCGCTTCGTTTCACCGTCAGACCCACGCTTGTGAACTCTACGTTACAAAAGTAAACAAAATGCTCCAACAGGGCCCCACAAACCAGTGGTTCATCAGATATAACTGTCTTCCTACGCTTTACCTGCTGTAAACTAGGATTTTGTGAGTCCAGGAAAAAATTCGCTTCAAAATTTCGAAAAACCAATTGGCGACCGCGCCACCTATGAACCACTGTTCATTAGTCCAGCTAAGCTCGGCTGACATTTGTTGTTTTTATATTTTTCATTATTTCAAGTATGCCGCTTGTTAAAGCATTGCCTAAACTCCTAGTCGCCTGCGCCGTTCATGTTGGACAACATGAAGATTTCGCAGAGCTGCAATGAGTCAGTGATTGGTTCATTGCCAGAGTCCTGCAGTACTGTGTCACATGTTTGGATAAGGGCTGATGGAGTTCGGCAGTAGCTGATTCAGAGTCGGTGATGACTGCGGCACCCCTCTTGCCATTGTCTGCATCTCGCCCCACTAAGTTTCAGCAGATGACTGCTGAGGTTTGACTTGCGGGGGGATTAGATGCGTTGACACTGGCCCGCTGCTCGCCTTTGTCCCCCAAAACAAACCGGGTGCTCCGTCACCCGGCCCAGCAGCTGCCGTCTGCTGACAGGAGCCTTTGTGCTAATGGGCCCTCAGCCTCGGGGGCCACCATCCGCTCTCTTTATTGGGCGAATAAGATGCACGAGAGGCAGATGTTTGTCTTTTAAATAAAACTGTCTTCCCGCTTTCTAGCCATCTCCTCCACCTCTACCTCTTCACGCCTGGTACATGCACAGATTTACTGGCTTTACTATGACACGGGGGGGGGGTTTTGTTTCTAAATTACAGTTTGTCGAGCCATTGGTTTCAAGTGGAGCTTTCACACATTTAGTATCATGTTGTTTAGTTGTTTAGCATAGGCAACAAAGGAAGAGTAAGTGTGCATTTGTGGCCACTCCGCTCTCTTTTCGAGTGGTTGTTGAGTTGGTTGTCATGGTGATGATTCATGTGTTATTGCCACAGGGATTGGTCCGCTTTGAACAAGGGATTGTGATACGCTATGGAAGAAAGCTTTGGGCCACCCACACATCACATGTACAGGAGCTTTTATGACATCCCTTTCTAAATTCATGGGCATTAATATGGAGTTTACATCTACAGTATAACAGCTTCTACTTGGCTTTCTCCAAGAGTTTGAAATTGCCATTCTGTGTCATCTCAAAGTTGTTGGATGGGGTTGAGGTCAGGGCTCTGTGTGGGTCAATCAAGTTCTTCCACACCAGAGTCATGCTGGAACAGAAAGGGGCCTTCCTTAAACCTTCCCCAGAAAGTTTAAAGCATAGAATTGTCCCAAGTGTCTTGGTAAGCCTAAGCATTAAAAGTTCACTTAGGCCTGCAACCATTCAAGCAGGCTATGGCATTCAAGGTGGCTATGGCTCAGCAAATAGAAAGGACTGAACCCCACATTGCTCCCAATGCCTCCATTAGAGTGTGAACCTATATGTGAATATACTTACTGTAAGGCACAGACTCAAACACTGTAAGATGAGGGTCGATCAATCAGTTAAAAACGATCATGGTCATGTCACCCTCATTAGAAAGCTGTCACTGTGGACTGAAAGATGGTTTGACGTTTCTTTGGGTAGCTACGCCACATTTTTGATTACATTTTAACAAGAGATGAAATCTGAAGTGCTTTCAGATATGAAGGCAATATTCTAGCTTTCAGTTGTGCGGTTTCCTTTGCACCAGTGCTTTGCACCACTCCACCTGATACTAGGCATTGTGCTTGGTGATATAAGGCTTGCATGCAGTTGCTCAGCCATGGAAACCCATGCAATGAAGCTCTGCAGTTATTCAGTCGGCAGAGCACTGGTGACTTTCATGCACTATGCACTTCACCACTCAGTGACCCCACTCTAACTTCATGTGGTCTGCCACTTTGTAGTTGAGTTGCTGTGGTTCCTAAATGCTTCCCCGCTGCAAAAATACTGCTAACAGTTGCTTGTGGAACATCTAGGAGTGAAGAAATGTCATGAACTGACTTCTTACAACAGTAGGCAGACTACATGGCTAGGTGCTTTTTCTACACCTGTGGCAACGGGACTGAATGGAACATCTGAATTCAATGTGTTACAAATCTCAATTTATTGCTTACGTTAGTTGAAACGCTACAGGGTTTTAATCAGAGTGGTGAGTAAGTGATTGGTTTTGGATCTGGTCTGAAGTAGGACATATGCGGCAATGGATTGACTCATGTTTGGAGACGGCCTCAAGTGGCCATTTCAGGAACTGCAGTCTTTGGCACTGGAGGTCGCTGCCGCTGTTCTAACTGTATTTTCTCAGAAGTACCACTGTTTGCTTTTGTGCACCAGGTGCCTCATTTCTGAATGCAGTTACCAAAGCCTTAACAAATACAAGTTGGCAATGTTGCAGGATCTGACTCTGAAATGCGCTCCAGATTTACATTTCTGTTGTTTTTTTAATGACCTATTCGTTGGTCATCATTCTTTCTTCTCCACCACCTGTTGTTTTTTGTTTTTTTTTCTAGCCTCCCATCATTAAGACCTGCAATATATTACTTGTTTTTAGTGCTCTGACGCCAGGGCTGGTGCATTTAAACACGAAGAAGGTGGCAGATGGGAGTTTTCCAGCCTCGGGTTTCCCGCTGGGCCTGTCTGTGTCAGCAGCTTCGCCCCTGTCGGCGGTAGTGTCTGAGGCTGTATCCCACAGCGGTAGCTGCACCTGTAATCTCCTCAAGACCTGGATGCACTTTAATGAGCTTCTGTCTTTACTTTGATCCTGCTTGTTGCTGCAGGATAGGGCCATTGGTCAACTGATGCCATTGTTGCTTTGAATTGCTTTCAGCAAAAACGTACTTTTTTTACTGACTTTTTCACTGCTGCGCGCTCAGCGTCCTTTTGTTTGACCTTAAACCCACGCTCTTGACGTCGGGTTTCCAAAAGCTGACACGGGCATCGGCCAGAATGCTCAAACAGGACGTCAGAAGCAGGTGGTGGTCGTGTATGCAGTGTCCCAAATGCATCCCCACAAATGCAACAACCATGCCACGTTCAAAGCCACGTAACTCGCCTTTCTTCCCCGTTCTGATGTTCATTTGGAACGGCAGCAGGCCTAAATGCGCCGAGTTGCTGCCATGAGATTGGCAGATTAGATTTTCATGTTGATGAGCAGTTAAATGCACAGAGCATGATTTAAAAAAAAAAAAAAAAGCCCCAAACCAAGCAACTCTCATCACAAAGAAAGAAGAAATATTATATTTGATATCCATATATGCAAACTTTCTGATGTTAGTTTGTCCTCTGTTCTCTCAAACAGTCCCATTGGGTGGATGCTACTGCTCTGATTACCCTGTGATACTCGCTGAGCCGCAGCTTTATTTTCAGTCTTTATTTTCAAACCCTTTAAATGGATATTTAACATGTGAACGTGCTGGAACAGGAAGAGGAAGAGGGTTGAGCACTGGCTCGCTTTGCAAATTAAAAGAGACCAAAACAAGATATAAAAAGTTTAAAGAAGTGTTTTGGTTCCACTGATTATCCACTGAAAACCAAAAATGAATTCTGAATAGAAATTGTTGGTCGCTGTTGATGATTTAGGTCATTTATAGAGGAGTTCCCGACCCTATGCCTCCTTGAGCAAACCTGTTACTGCAGCCAGCGGTTTGTAGAAGCTGGAAGAAGAAGGGAGAGGATGGCGAGAGGAGGGGACGGGCAGACTGCGGCGGGAGGGAGGCAGGCAGGGAGGGGAGGGGAGGGATGGTGGGCTGGTGTTGCTAGCAGATGAGCCGTCGCCATGGAGTAGCCTCCTCGCCGTCCTGTAAGTACCTCTCTCCCTGATCCCGAGCCCTCATCACGCCCCGGTGCATCTGGCGTGTGAAGCTGGTGGAGGCGGACGGGTGAAAGGGCAGCAGATCGGGTGTCTTGTTATGATAAGGAGAAGAAGGAGGTGGAGAGATGAAGAGAAGGAGCAAAGGGGGATGGGTCGGGCTTTGTCGGTGTAGGCACGTAGGCAGCCCGACACACGCCGAGTCTTTCAGAGCTAGTGCAATTCAGCTCGAGCTGTCTTGTGTGTGTTGGTATTCAAATAGGATTGGGTAGCGTGTGTGTGTGTGTGTGTGTGTGTGTGTGTGATTATGCAGCAGCATGTTTTAGTTGTCACTGATGATGTTCTCCACCCCTCCATCTACTGCCACGTCCTCACGCCTGCATGCAAAAACATGAAAACAAACGCATGCATGCAGCCGCATCAGCAGCCGGATGCAGGACGGGGACGCCTTGTTTGTTCACTGAATTTATTTTTTTAACAACGAACATTTAGGGGATCCTCAGCAAAACCAGTTGTGTCTGTAACAAGTTTGTGTTTTTGATGGGTATTAGCCATCATATCATTATCCAACTTCTGTAACTCGCAAACTCGCGCCCTTAAACATCCGCTTTGGTTCAGCCAAGGTCAGTGTAGTGACCTAATTCAAGGTTAATTTTAAAAGGTGCCCCATCCTCCTCACCAAAGCTGCAGTTAAACTACTGTGTGTTCATGAGGGACCCTCAACATGCGCGTGTAAAACCGAGCCCCTAGCCGTGCAGCCTGCCTTTGCAAAGGTTTGTGAAAGGATGGGTGATTCTACTGAATCCCAGCGTGATCCTGTTATAGGACGCCACCATTTCTTCCCTCCGAGATGCTCCACGATCAACTGTCAGTGGTATTTACGCCAAGTGGAAGTGCTTAGGAATCGCAGCAACTCAACTGCAAAGCGAAGTAGTAAAGAAGTCAAGTTGCAGAGCTGGGTCTCTGAGGTGCACAGCGCGTATAAGCCTCCGCCGCTCTGCTAACTCAATAACTGCTGAGTTTCAGACCTCCTCTGGCATTAACATCAGCACATAAACTATGCGCTGGAAGCTTCATGACTTGGGTTTCCATGGCTGAGCAGCTGCACGCAAGGCTCGCATCAATGCCAAGCATCAGATGGAGTGCTGTAAAGCAGGCCGCCATTGGAGTCTGTGTTTGGCAAATGTCAATAGAGCATTACCTGCCTGACTGCATTGTGCCAGCTGTGAAGTTTAGTGGAGGTGGGGTAACAGGGGTTATTTTTCTGGGCTTGGTCTGGCCCCTTAGTTCCAATTACTGGAACCAAGACATTTTTGCACAATTCTGTTCTTGTGTGGAAACATTTTGGGGAAGGCTCCTTTCTTTTCCAGCGTGACTGTGCCCCAGTGCACAAAGCAAGGTCCGTAAAGGAATAGTTGGATACGTTTTGTGTGAAAGAACATGACTGGCCCTCAAAGAGCCCTGACCTCAACCCCATCCAACACAACTGAGATGAACTAGAATGGAGATGTTGAGCCAGGCTCTCTTGTCCAACGTCAGTAGCTGACCTCACAAGTGTTCTGGACGAATGAGCAAAAGTTCCCACAGAGACACTCAAAAATCTCATCCCAGACGAGTGAAAGCTGTTGTGGCTGCAAAGGGGGGCAACTCCATATTAATGCCTACAGATTTAGAATGGGATGCCATAAAAGCTACTTTGGGTTGCCTAATAATTTTGTCCATATAGTGTTTTTATTTCAGGTAGGTGGAGAAGAGGAATACCGTAGCGCAGCTTCATGGCTGTAGTGAAGGGTTGGTGCAACAGAAGAGGATGCGAGGGACAGGGTGAGATGGAGGCAGATGATCCTCTAACGGGAGCAGCCGAAAGGAGCGTGTTTGTTTAAGTCCAGTGACAGACCTATAAATAACCTCTAAATAACAGGTTATTTAATTAATATTCAGAAGTGGAATTTTTCAATGCGTGGTCACATGATGTTGTGGAGTCACCTCTCTCCTGTCGGCGCTGTGCTGGCTTGTAGAGGAATGAGCAAGATGTAGGTCACTGACCTGAGAGCTGCACTGGAATGCAGGCTCTCTCTCAGACAACATGCAGCTCGCAGTCAGATGTAGGTCAGCCTGCAGCCCGGCTATAACGGCTCCTGTTGTGTCATTTGTGATAATGACGGCAAACGCTTCTCACACTCTGTGACGACCTGCCACAGTGCTCATCTGCGATGTGGGGCCAGGCGTAGCCCCAACAACGGCAGGACTGATGGGGTGGGATTCTGGTTGGTCTCACTCCGCACCCACAGTGTCCTAATTCGTCAAATCCAGTCATTAGCTTTGGGGTTTGCGCCTGACATAACTGTGGATCGTGTTGCGACCTCCAAACGCCTCCAGGTCTGAAAGTTTGGAATTTCACGGAGAGACTGTACAAAAAGAATACAAACAAGGCAACTCTTTATTAAAGGCTGTATTTTATTCTGTTGATAATCGAAACATACCTGCAGATTCAAGAGATCATTTTCTAATAAAGTAAATAAAGAAGAAGTTTGGTACCATCTGTGTGCCTAATGCCTGTCCTCAGTAGGAATCAATGAGTTCCTGTTTAAAACGTGGCTCAGCCAGGCTTCTGTCTGACCACAGTTCATAACAACCACCACTTGGGGTGGCTGTGGCTCAGGAGGTCGAGCGGGTCGTCCTCCGACAGGAAGGTTGGCGGTTCGATCCCTGGCCTCTCCAGTCTACATGCTGAAGCATCCTTGGGCAAGACGCGGAACCCCAAATTGCTCCCGATGCGTCCATCAGAGTATGTGTGTGATAATGAGGCTTGTAGTAAAAAGTGCTTTGAGTGCTCAGCTGGAGTAGAAAAGTGCTATATAAGCACCGGTCTGTTTACCATTTACTCCTGTATTGGCCAGAATTTAGTGAAACTGCACGATCATGTTTATTTAAGTTTACTTAAGCTAGGTTAGGACTAGTCAAGGACTAGGGCCTGTATGCTTGCATCGGGTCTTAGTGGACGATGACAATAATCTGGTTTCCGTTTTTTACGAGTGGAAAATTTGAAGATCGGTTTGGAACGTTCCGCGGTCACCATGCTGTCATTCTCTTGTTTTAGACAGTAGACCTTTGCTAATAGTGCTGTGATAGCTTGAGATATCTCTTTGCCACTCATGTTCCATACCACCTGTGCACACCTTACACCTGCAAAGTTGTGCTTTCTACACTTTTCCCCCTGATGTATTCTCTTGATACTTATGTATAGTGAATTAACACAAGGAATTTCCTCCCCCTGCAGATTAATATTCTGATTCTGACAGTGTTGGATGGTGACGATCACAGTCCTTTTGGTCACGATCATGGAGGAATCTGTCCTGTTGTCTGATATTAGGACGGCACGGTTGAGACTTCCTATTGCCAGTGCTGTGACAAGCTGCTGCATTTGCATATTTTCATGCTTTTTATGGTCAGGGTTACTACTGACCATGAAGGCATAATATTCCTGAATTCAAACACTTCGATTTGGTGGTGAACAAGATGAAATTGTCCTTGATATGACTTCTCAGTGGATTTTAATTCTCATTAGTTTGTGCCGTACAGCCAACCAATGACAAGAAAACTGGTCGTTTTCTTTTTTAATGACTTGTGAGTTATGATGGACGGGCGGATGAGCTACTACGCCATTGACGTTTTGGTTTTCTCCACAGGGTGAGGAAGCTGAAGGAGACGCTGGTGACGGTGCAGCAGCTCGACAAGAACATGAGCAACCTGCGCACGTGGCTGTCTCGTATCGAGGCAGAGCTGGCCAAGCCGGTGGTCTACAACGTGTGCCACAGCGATGAGATTCAGAGGAAGCTGGCCGAGCAGCAGGTGGGTGAAGGTGGAAGGATTTGGAAGCGTGTAGCAGATATTGGATATAAAAGTCCAAGCATGTTGGATGACACAGGGGGTAGAGCGGGTCTTCTTCCAAACAGAAGGTTGGTGGTTTGGTCCCCGGCTCCTCCAGCTCGCGTGCCGAAGTGTTTTGGGGCACAAGACACAACCCCAAGTTGTTACTGGTGTGTGTGTGTGTGTGTGTGATAGCTAAAATGCGCTGAAGGCACAGAATGAAGCGCTGTATGAATATGTGTGAAGTAAAAAGCACCTCAAGTGCTCAGCTGGAGTAGAAAAGCACAATATAAGCACCGGTCCGTTTACACAGCACAGGTTCAGAGCTACACGAAGGTCCTTTTGATCAATAATACAAAAGATCAAAAGGAGACCCCTGAGGTATTCTGCAATAAAAACTAAAAGAAGCTTTTCTTTCTCACTTCCATGTAAAAATCATTTTAAATAACTGAACAGGAACAGTTGTAAGTCCGAGTCACTTCCACATTCCAGTTCAGTGTTAATTTCCAACAGCATAACATTCTGCGCTCCCAAATGGTAATGAAAGAGCATGAGTTCTACCTGCATCTCGATGGCTGAGGTTTGTCAGTTATTTAGTATTTAAAACCATTCACTCATGGCCACGGAAATGGGAGATCTCATAAAAGGTGATTAAAGTATAAATTAAGTCTCATAATCTGTGGAACAACAACAAGAGCTGTCTGTACCAAAAAAAATGAATACCAAAATCTGACCCGTGAACTAAATAGTACTTTGGACCTCTTTAAATCTACTTAGCCTGGACATCTTCCAGGTTAAAAAAAAGGGCTTAAAATGATGTTTTACAATCGCACAAGGTAGAATTAAGACTCCACTGTGAGGGGAGACACCGCGCCTGGTTTTAAACCCTTTATGTTACGGCCACCCTGTGGTGGTCCAAAGCACACTAACAGAAGAGCAGAGTAATGAGTGCTGCAAAGTAAAATCTCAGCAAGGCTCAGCTAAGAGCGGTGTTTGTGAAGGAGACAGCTGTCATGCTGGGCTCAAAGATGGTAAATGCACTGAGAGGGAGAACTCACAAGGAGGTCCAAAACAGGTAAATGGACTTGAGCCTCTTAGTCCATTTGTCATCTGCCATATACCAGGACTTTGCTAAATGGGTAAGCTCCGGGTTTAAGAGGGGCAGACGAGTGGAAAGGTGGAAAGGGAGAAATATTGATGGACAAGATGAAAATGAGATCATATTTTAGGTACAGCTGGCTGTATACTGCTTGGGTTTCGGCAACATGGTTAACAGATTTGCACATTTGAGGCTGCAGGCAGGATTGTTAGTGGTCGATAAAACCTCAGTTTAGCATTTTTATCACCGCACTAAGCATTTTAAATCCATAACCTTTTTTTAAAAAATTAGTTTTTATTTTTTAATTTTCTTATTTTTTTTCACTTTTTAAATTTCTTTTTAATTTGTATTTTTTTTTATTTCTTTTTAATTTTTTTTATTATTAGCTAGCAACTGCCCTCTTATTTGGAATTAAATGTGTGAAATTTGCAAAGTGACACCAGCAATCAGTTGCTACAGTGCTGTTTAAGAAGCGTAAGCAAGAACTCCCAGACAAGCTTTGATTAAATGCTCGAGTATTTTTACTAAAAGCAACAAAGAGCATGGCATAAATTAAGCATGTTGCATCAAAGGTGTTTTTACCGTTGAGATTATTTTATATCTCCGTAGCGATAAATCCCGGTTGATTTGTCAGCATTTGCGAGTGGTTACAATGGAACTTGCAACATGTGGTTTTTGCTTGTTAAGTTAAAACAAGGTGTACTTTTAGGGCTTTATTTAACGCTTCGTTGCTCCCGTTCTATGTGCAGTAAAGTCAATTACATTACAAACATCAGCACAGGTGCAAAATGTCTTGCTGTACCTGACCTGATCTACCTGACAGTCTGTTGTAAGAAGAACCGTAAAGTGTGAAAACTTGAAGCACACCACGTTACCAACCGTAGATTGTAAAGTTGTGTAAAAGAGTTTCTTAGGACTCTATGCAGTTCTGTGAAAAACTGAGTGCTTAGTGCTTCCATAAGAATTAAAAGGGTACATAGCAGACAGATGCTGCTAATCAAATGCAATTGGTTAATGATCATCAGCACCTCTATAAAAGCAGAAATTTTGGCAGTTTGACGCTCTGGAGCATTCAGGTGGGTTAATGCTAACAGTACAATTTTTTAAAAAAAACTGAACAAGTATGGCTTGCTTGGAAGGTTTTCCAGGAGAAAGCCTTTTATCTCTAAAAAGAACATGGCAGCACAGCTTAGGTTTACAAAGTTCCATCTTAGCAAACCATAAAGGTGCTTACACACCGAACGTGATTCGCGCGGCGGGGGCGGCTGGTTTCAATGTTAAGTCAATGTAAATACGCGGCGAGAGGTCCTGTGGCGCGATTTGAACGGCTGGCGTGGTGCGTTTCGCGAGTGGCAGCGCGTTTCAGGTGGTGCGGTGTGGGCGGCGCAGCGAGAATCGGCCGTGCAGCGAAAATTATACAGCACAGCGCGAATTTTCCAGAGTTGAAAAATCTGAACTTTGGCGAATATTCGCGTTGCGTCAACCAATCAGGAACTCGGCTTTGGTAGTGTCGTGTTGATGATGTGATCAGCGGGT
>VUQH01032462.1:0-24528 GCA_015106775.1 Etroplus canarensis | reverse complement strand
CCTGAAATGGTTTTCCAACAGTCTTGAAGGAGTTCCCAGAGATGCTGAGCACTTGTTAGCCCTTATGCCTTCACTCTGCGGTCCATCTCATCCCAAACCATCTCGACTGGGTTTAGGTCAGGTGACTGTGGAGGCCAGGTCGTCTACTGTTTTGTAGTGCTGCATCGTTTGGACAAAGTCAGTCCTGACTGGGTGTTCCCTCCTCAGTCTGGCTTCATTCATAAGAGGAAAGTGGGGGATTTTTTTTAATTTACTCTACAGCTAAAGAATAGGTGACAGACTTAAATAATGGCTCTAGTAATACTCCACCACAGTGTTACTTTCATAAGATTCAGCCGGTGTCATGAGAACTTTGGTCAAAGCAGTGCGACAGCACTGTAATACACCAAACTGGTATTTCTTTACAATACTTACAGATTATGAAATAACTAACCCCACAGGCACAGGGAGAACTTGCAAACTCCAAAAGAAGGGGCCCCAGGTGGCTGGTGGGATTCAAACTCATGACCGTCTTGCTGTGAGGCTATAGTGCTAATCACCACACCGCTGTGCTGCCCATGGATCATAGCAAACACTAAAATAAATGAGCACAAAACAGGTTTTTGTTATTCTTTGCTCAAAAATATTTTTCTCTAAAAATGAGCTTCTTGTGCTTGCAAAAAAAATCTTTGTGCATGCTCAAAAATTCCCACTGTGTGCTCAACATGGAGGCACAAAAATAATACAGTTGAAGACAAGTAAATTTAATTTCATGTTTTGGAGGAAAACAAAGTACTTTTTTTTTTTTTTTTTTAGAAAAAAAATGCTGTTTTTAATGAATGTTTATATTGAATGTTCTATTTTTTTAGTTCATGTGATTTCCAAGGGTTAGGGGTCCTTAAACCTCACAGGGTTAACTTCCTTGATTTCCTGCTTATAACACCCAGCAGTTAGTCTGTCACATAGCACCCCATGTAATGAAAATTGTTTTCTTTTGTTGTTGTACAGATAAAGAATGAGTTTTAGTAGTGCTGGAAGATGGTGGTAGGTTTTTTGGCCACTGGATGGAGCCAATTTAGCTGCATTTATCTGTTTATATTCTTTATACTAAACTTAGCAGTGGTAGCCTCATATTTAACAGACTGATACAAGCAATATCAAACTCAGACTTGATATTACCTATATCTTGATGCAGCAGTTTCCTGATTCAAGATTTTCTGCTATGGGAGACAATAAAGTAACCTTATGCTTAAACTCATTATCTTACTCTCTGTGAGTAGTTACACCTCCCAAAAATGTCAGACTATTACTTTCAAGGTTAATATTGCTAACTAAAACTGAACTAAAAATTAAAACTACTACTTCTTCTTTTGGCTGCTCCCGTTAGAGGTCGCCACAGTGGATCATCTGCCTCCATCTCATCCTATCCCTTGCATCCTTTTCCCTCACACCAACCCTCTGCATGTCCTCCTTCACTACATCCATGAATCTTCTCTGTGGTCTTCCTCTTCTCCTCCTGCCTGGCAGCTCCATCTTCAACATCCTTTGTCCTTTGTCTCACTACTGTCTTGTAAACCTTCCCTTTCACTCTTGCTCCTATCCTTCTGTCACAAAGCACCCCTGGCACTCGTCTCCACCCACTCCACCTTGCCTGCACCTTCTTCTTCACCTAAAAATATCTATTTACATTACAGTAGTGGACTTTCATTGCTTTCACTTTATGAGAATGTTGGTGGTCTGCAACAGCACTTGGATTCTGATTATTATGACTGGATCTCATTATTCTGAAAGCTGCAGCAGCCAAAGGGAAGAAAAAAAGGGTGGCACCTCCACTTCGCCAACAGGGAGTGGAACACACACTGACATAAATTATTGGCATTATAGTTAAAACACTGTTATTCTTAAAGTAGCAGTACTGATAACGAGGCAAGTAGTACAGCTTTCACCAGCAACATATTACAAGACGTTTGTTGCATTCATGTAACATGAACCAGGATTTAGTGTCTGGGCTCAATGTGTTTTCCACACGTGGTCTATAGATGTTATATGGTGCAAGTGTTTTATGCATAATTTTTAAAATAAAAAATATGCAGATGTGCTTCAATTTTCAGTAACAATCATTAATGATTTACATATGGACAGTCAATTCATCATGCATAGCTATGATTTGACAGTAGCCTCATCACTCCAGTAAAATACAGCAGTTGGAACAGATATCTGCAGCCTTCACATGGCTGTAAAGAGATTCATCAGAGAAAAGAGGAAGGCTGTTAGTATAGAATACTAACTGCTGTGGATTATAGAGCTGGCAAAAATCTCTCATTGATCTGTACATCGGTATGCCTTCACAAGCAGAAGTACAGAACATAATAGTGCTGAGCTGTCGACCTGCTCTGAGCAGGCGAGCAGTGGACCACGTGAGATGCATTGCTCATTCTTGGCATTGGGATTGCAGTATGCCGCTTGGCACCATCACACCCTCTACCGCAACTCTCCTCCCACTGTGGCGCATGGCGAGCCACAATGATGCCAAACTGCAGCAGTTGAGAAAGTAACCTCCATGCATCCCAGAAAAATGACAGTCTGCAGGTGTGAGATCCCTTAAAGTCTAAATCTGAAGTCTGAAAGCAGAAACAGATGTCTCAACTCTGAATTCTAATCTGGTCATACTGAACCTTTCTGCCAAACTGGATGGCATGTGTGTGTTGCATATGTGTGAGAGTTTGCTGTTGCTGTGAAGCTTGGTTAAATGAATGTGTGTGTGTGTGTGTGTGTGTGTGTGTGTGTGTGTGTGACAGAGAGAAAGAAAAAGTGATGGCCTGGGTGTCTTTCTGTGCATGTGCATGGTTTATGATTACATGTCCTCTGTGGATCACATCAACCAGTCATGCAAGAGAGACCGCAGCAAGATGAGAAATGCCTTCAGTGCACTCACAGGCAGGAGAAAGTGACATTGAACGCTCATATACAAGCTGAAAATCTCATGCTCAGATGATATGCATCTTATGGAAAAAAAAAATAGGTTTCATCATATTCATGTCAATGCACTCCACCAAACCAAGCTCTGTCACCCCATCTCCAATCATACACAGTCCCATCCCCAATTCTCTGTGACCACAGTGTCACGACTGTGTGTGGACTGAGAATAATGGCAGGATGGGGCCTGATAAATGAAAGCCGATGAATCAGTATCATGAACAGAGGAAGAACAATATCTGCTGAAACAGAGGGTAAGCCATTTGAGAGATATCTGCCTGAAGTCAGTGAGAACACAGGGAGCTGTACATCAAGGCTGGATGGGGGTGCACTTCAGAAAAAAAAAAAACCTGGGACTCCAGAACAGGTCTTTTTCACTCTGTGAGTGCAGCAATACAAACAAAATGATTTAATATAACAATTAAAGAACAACGCTGTGGAAATGAATTTGATTGATTTGACAGCAATGTCTCTACACAAATACATTAAAGACTTCACGTGCCCCACTGTGCGCTCTGTCATCCAGCATACTTACTTATTCATTCAAGGTAGCATGCAGGAGCTCGGAAAACATAAGAAATATACTCTTGCTCCTCCAGGCCAGAAATTTCTATCGATAGCCTGGGTAGCATCCATCTTCCCGAAGTCCACCAAAGGTCAGAAGCAGCATAACTTAGAAACTGGTTTGCATTGGGTTCTAGTCTGTATTCTGCATGTTTACTGGCAGTACCCCCATGGAGGCTGGGTGACTCTATGACACTTGCTCAACCATCCACACACACTGAGGAGCCGGGATGGCTGTCTTGTAAATCTGCTATGGTGTAGGGGGTGATGGTAAAAGCATTGTTTCACAGTCAATAAAAGTGGCCCTGGGGTGCTTGTAAGAGCGGCAATCTGCAGCAGTTTTCCAAGACAACATCTTGGAAGTACCCGGGGGTTTTAATTTGAGTCCCACCTCGTATTTGGAGTTAATTTTTCGAATAAAACCTAAAATTATAATCTGCTGAGCACATATTGCAGAATCTAATGGGAAAAGATCTAGTGTCACTGGAAAGCAATGTGCACATGAGAGCCAAATCTCACCCCAGGAGAGACAATAACAAAGCCCACAATGCTAGCTGACAATTATTAGCACATTCATTATTCACTGTTTTGTATTACCAAGGTGTTTGATTTTTTTGGTGTGCATTTTGTAAAACTTTTGCATAAACTGGCAGAAGAAACCACTGTCATTCTTGTTCATATTAACTTTAAATTCCCATTCATTGCTGTTTTTATCCATTGTTAGCTAGCTAAAATGTGCAAATAAGATAATGTTTTGAGCACTAATTTTACCCAACCTTTCTAGAACATATGGCAGATAAATGATGAAAATGTGATTTAACACAATGCTCATTCTAATTGCTGTTCAGTCTGTCAATGTCAATTATTATAATCTTCAAAATACTCTATAGTGTCCTTTTTAATTCCCCAAAAATATATTCTAGCTGCACTCCATCTAAAGCAGGCCCTTTTCATTATATTATTCCACAGTCTCTAACAGTTCATGTCTATAAATGCCATAGGCCTATATGTTTTGGGTGAGGATAGTGATGACACTGTCTAGCAGCTACCTTTATGTCCTATGCCAGGTACCTTTGGGGATAATCCATGTTGTGAAATTGAAGTGCAGGGCTGGAATATCAATGTTTTTTTCTCCCCTGCTGGGCGTTAAAAAATGGAACAGGATTTGACTTCTTGGAAACGGATGGAGCAATCAGAACATCGAAATGGCAATATTGCAAGATGGGAGGTCTTGTGTAGGAGTTATAGCAGGGGAAGAGGCATCGTTTAGTGCAGCATAGTGATACAGAAGAGGTTGTTCAAACCCAGCATCAGAACGGGGCAGAAAGATGGTTTACGTGACTTTGAACATGGCATGGGATTTTCACAACGGTCTCTAGAGTTTACAGGGAATGGTCTGAAAAAGAGAAAAAACCAGGGAGCACCAGTTGGGCACAAATGTCCGAGGAGAATGACCATATTGTTTCAACAACAGCAACTCAAATAACCACTCATTACAGCCAATGTATGCAGAGAGCATCTCTGAATGCACAACACCTTGGACCTTGAAGCAGATGGACTATAGCAGCAGAACACCACACTGGGTACCACTTCTGTTAGCTAAGAACAGGAAATTGAGGTTGCAATTTGCACAGGGCAAAAATTTGACAACAGAAGACTGGCGAAAGATTCCCTGGTCTGATGAGTCTCAAATTCTGCTGCAATGTTTGGATGGTAGCATAAACTATATGAAAGCATCCCTCCTGCCTTGTGTCAGCTGCTCAGGGTGGTTCAGAGGATATATTCTTGGCACACTTTGAGCCTCTTAGTACAATTGCCACAGCCTACTTGAGTATTATTGCTGACCATGTCTATCCCTTTATGACCACAGTGTACCCATCTTCTGATGGCTGCTTCCAGAAGAATAACGCACTTTGTTGCAAAGCTCAAATCATCTCAAACTGGTTTCTTGAACATGACAATGAGTTTACTGTACTCATATAGCCTCCATTGTTATTAGCTATCAATCCAGTAAAGTTTATTTGGTATGTGGTGGAATGTGAGAGTCACAACATGGATGTGCAGGTAATTAATCTACAGCAACTGTGTTATGCTATCATGTCAACATGGAGAAAAAGCTCAGGAATCATTCCAGCACTTTGCTGAATCTATGACACAAAGAATTAATGCAATTCTGAAGGCAAAAGTGGGTCCAACTCAGCTAGCAGGTTGTATCTAATGAAGTGGCTGGTGAGTGTATATGTGTATAATCCTTCCATCTAATTCTTTTGCAGAAAGCAAGCATTTTTTTTATGTAAACACTTTTAAGATGTTGATTCACCCACCACATCTGTCCAAGCTCAAGATCAAAGCAAAGAAAGTAGTTCACTAAATGTTTAAGTGGTGTGAGACTTCTATTTGGACAGTAGAAACAAAGGGAGATACATTAAAATCAGCCATTTGGTTTGAAAACCTCAAAGTTAAAGGCAAAGCAAATTTGATTCAGTTACAGTTGAAACAGCACTTCGAGGTCAGACAGTTCATTGTTAAACATTTCATCTCACTGGGCACTGTAAAATTTCAGGTTGCTTCTGGCAAATGGAGGGCAGGGCTATGCATACACTAAGATAAATGATACACACCCAAGAAGGTCATCTGAAGTCTGCAAAAATAACTCTAAGGATTACACAGGATACATGAAAGACTAGTGGTGTTCTTAAGAGGTATGGGATGTGGAACTGATTAACACAGATGAGCACACTGATTACACCAGCTGAAAAACAAAAGCCAAATACGGTTCACTGCTTATTCTCTAATAGACATTCATTGTGCTTTGTGTGAGGACCACGAAACCAAACTCGCTTCTGTCTAATTTGGCTGAATTAATAAGCCATGTCCCCATCTATTCAACTTGGCAAATGGTGGATGTGAATTACAAGTCCTAAGGTAGTAGAGGAGATAGGGGAAAGGAAAGGCAGGTGAAGGCCAAACGACTTGTATGTGACAGATTAATACATTGTTACTGCTGCAACCACCACCACATATGGTACACACACACACACACATTCATTCTTGTTCATCCTCTCAAATGTCCCAGGAGACAAGATACACGCAGAGTCCCTAGAGGCAAGTTTTGGAGGCATTCTTCATTTTGAGGTCAAGTCCAATCTGACCTACAATACTCAGCAGTACAAATCTCTGTTGGCAGAAAGGTGCTGGATGGATTTGAGTTTGCCATGAGCTTTTGACCTTGACTTGATTTAGGGACACATAGTTTTCCAGAATGAGCTTATTGTTTTGTTTGTAACCTTCTAGCCACACAACTTATTATCTAAGGACTTACTAAGCCTTAAGCATTTTGATTTTATACTCATGTGCAAGCAACAAATAAATAAGGGTATAAATGATTTATTCTGGCTTCTGGCAGAATGTTGAACAATGATTTTTTTAAAGCTATTGTCCTTTGAGATAGCCTACATAATTCAAAATCTAATTAAGCCTCTGCAACAATGCTGCGTTTCAGTAAAAACAAATAAAGAGGCAAATTTTAGCTCCAAAATTAGCATTTTATTTGGATGGTTGGGGTCAGAGATGTATAATTTGTGTTCCAGTACACATGGTTATCCACAAAGCTTAAGTCCAAAACCTTTTCCAGTCTTAAAGCTGATTCCATAATTAGTGCCTAGCATGACATCCCACCCCAGCCCTACCCCTTTTTGGTACAAATTCAACAGTTGTGCTGACAAGATCACTACTTTAATTTTTTTTATCAAGGTTGTTTTTTCCATGTTTTATACAAAAAACTCTCTTAACTTCTACACATGTAATGTCACCCAGATTTTTATTTTTTTTTTTTACTTTGTAAATAAATTTGGGAAACAACATTTTTTTCCTTTCTGTTGTCATGAAAAGATAAAAACATGCAAAAAACTTGAATTTGTAGTTCAAATTATACATTTACAAGTTTGGAACTTTTTGCACTTCTTCATATACTACATCAAAAGAAAGGATAAAGAAAAAACATTATGTACACACATCTTTTTACAGTGAAGTAAAACTTGAAAAAAAAAATCAGATGATGACTAAGGCAAATGAAGTGTACATAGATTAGACCAAAACAGTTTTTCTTGTTTCTGTAAAATACTACATCACTTCAAAAAAAGAGAAAAAAAAGCTGCTACAAAAGTATGATTCATAACTCCCTTTATTTGCAACCAGATGCATAATTTTAATTTTTTAGTGAGAAAGTCTAGAAGTCTAGCATACTGTACAGTGCTGTTTGTAATTGTTTTTCTTTCCATCCAAACTAGCAAATGATCCTTCATTTCTTCATCTTTGTGATTTATTTAAATAATCTTTAACGAACAGGAGCATTTTGTAACCAAAGGAAAAAAGGATGTAGAAGCATACCAGAGTGTAACATACTTTGTTTGAAATCACTCCAAAAGTCAGAACCATTAAAGCCTTGAACATAAAACTAATCATTTAGATCCAAAAAAATGTACAAAAAGGCACATTATATCCCAGTGCTTCTGTACTGTGAAATTCAAGTGTAACTGAGCGCATTCAATACCAACAATCTGAATGGTGACAGTCCACCAGTGTTCCCTCCCACCACCTCCATAACTGGACCACAGCCTATGCCTAAGCTTTCAACAAGCATATGTATGCGTAGACTACAACAATAAGCCTAGGTTGGTTGTTTTTGAAAAAAATTCTGAATCAATGTTTATTTTTTGTTCTTTTCTGTCACGGTTCTATCTCTCTCATTCTCTCTCAGGGAATATCAGAAGCTGTCCATGTCCATCAACAGGAAATCTTTCCTTTTCTTCATTTTTTTCTCATCCTTATATCCTCCAGCTTGTGGCTGTGCGTCCTAGTCATCACTTCCACCGTACATGTCTGCCAGTTTTCTAAAGCGAGGGCCCCAGTCGTTGAGGTAATCGTAGTCCTGGTCACCCCCGCTGCTGGAGGAGTTGAGAGAGCTTAGGGAGCCAGCTGTGGAGCCACTGCCCTCGTAGTCGAACACTAGCAGGGAGTCGTAGGGAGGAGCAGTGGGGTCATTGTCTGCTGCCTTGAGTCCCTGAGCAAAAGAAAAAAAGGCACAGTTAGCTGAGAAGCTTAACCACAGTCTGCAAGAAGGACTGAGTCACATAAAAATGACTCCCTCCCACCTAATGTTACACACAAACTTCTAATCTATCCTAAAACCAGTCAGTGGTTCCCTCTATACTAGTTCAGGAAATGAAGTTCTTTCCTGGATTAATCTGGCTCTACTGTCCCTGTGAGTTTCCTGTGTTGGGATTCTCCTGATGTTTCTAGGATGCTGGATTATCCACAGCTTGATCAAAAGCCAAGATTGAGCATGACCAGCAGACTCATATGACAGCTCCAATTCCCTCCACTGACTCCTCTAACCAAACGCAGGCAGTACAACTCTGACAGTAATATGTTCTCATCTGTCATCAGATCAAAATATTTTAATATTTTATATCTGAATGCTGCCTAAACATTGAGCTTAACCATGGCAATCATGAGAGAATGTGTGTCTCTATATGTTATTGTGAGGCACATAGTGCTGGTGGGAGTGGTTCTGTTTTGCAGATTATGTTTGACATTCCTAGAAATCCTCACAGCAGCATGAGAGGTCCTTATGGATTGTTATTGATTTCCAGCCTCCTTTCTTAACGGGACTCAGGAGACTTGATGAATTGCTAATCTAGGAGTTTGAGATGTGCTTGGGCCATGAACCACTTTGGATCCAGGCCTCGTTTCTCACTCTTATTATCACAAGTGAGGACACCCAACAAATAATAAATGCATTTAAAGAAGTGGAGCGACATAACGCAGAGAAACGAGACCTCAGTTCATTGGGAACTTGTCAAAGATTTATAGTTTCCTCTGTGCTGCCATTATAGCACTGAAATCCTCTCAAATAAAAAGATGGATTGAATTAAAGTGCCCAGGCACTTAGTGATTATTTTCCACTTGTTAGCTGTCGTTAAGTATTTGCTCAGGGCTGTGGTGCTGATAATTTTGTGGGAAATATGACAGATGGATCGTTCATTACAATTACAACCATAATCACTCTGCTAGTTATAGCCCCCTCCATCTACAACCAAAATCCCACTGGCAGTTTCATAAGGTTAGTCTATCACAGAACTCGCAGTAATTTCATTGATTACTGAGTCATACACTGTGTTGGAGATAATGAAATGGTGAACAGCTTTCCCTTTTTGTTAAAGAGATGCATAATCAAATCCACTGTTATCTCTAGTCACACCTGACCCTGCCAGGGCTGAAAAAAGGCACTATGAAAAACAATGATCTCTGTCACTTCAGATTTGTGCCCCTCTGTGGTACTGTCCCACCTGTGAACAACAGAGGTCCTGTCAAGGTGGTGCTAATGTATTTAAAGTAACCCCCTCTCTGTGAGAACAGACCGGGAGTTTACTAATAGACCTTTGTTTGTCAGTCTGTGAGGTTAAAGTCCTTATGCTAAACCGATTCCTGTTTTTTGTCTATCTAATTTAATTAGGAGCCACAAGCTCCTGGGGCATGTGCACCACTCAGGATGGAGATCAGACACACTCTCCTCCCCCACCCTTCTATGTCTCCCTACTCCTCTGGCAGATAGCCCTATCAGTTAGGTCGCATTCCAGCTCCATGAAGCTACCATGACTGAGCTTTAGTGGCAGTCAAATTTGGAACTAAAAACAGATCAACATTGCCTTGTTGCAGAAAACATTTTCTGGGTCAGGATGCTCAGAAATGTCTCAAAGGTCTTGTGCGCATAATAAAATGACATGTAAAAAACAGGTGATCAAGAATGGTGTACACTGTCAGACTGTTCTTTATAAGACAGCACAAACTATTACATTTCACTACATATTAGCTGTTATGACAAGTAACATAGCTCACAGTGAGATTAAAATAAGAGGTGCCTGAGTAAAGGGATCTGAGAGATAGATGTTAGGGGGCAGAGCTGAAAAAGCAAGTTCTAATCTAAAAACATGGGCACCATCCAAAAACTAAGGGAGAACTCCATTTGTAATGCTGTGAAACTCTTGTCTGTTGGAGCTCGTGAAAAATATATGACTGCTCTTTTCATTTTACATTCTCCCTTCATGCTGGAGTCAATGATGGCCTCAGGCAAACGAGGGCACGCTGAACAGTTCACTGCGATAGAAAGCCAATGCATTGCTTCTCTCATCTCCTATTTCTATGCTGACACATCTATAACTCTACTTTGGCGGAAAGTGAGGAGAAAAACAATTATATCCAAGTGAGTTAGCATCATGTACTTTTTGGGCTTTATACATGTCTGAGTGGATATTTGTGAAATGAGAAAAGTTTCTACTTTCTGCTGGGAAAAGATGAAAACAATTCTCATAACGACTGATTCAATTTAAAGCACTTCTCTCCCACTACACGGCAGTGCATAACTTCTTTATGTTTAGTCATATGAGCCAAATTGTTTATTTAGATACAACTTTATTATAAGAAAACCATTCAACTTGGAAATGAAATTCAAGATTTGCAACAGCACTGATCTTTTCATTTCAGCTCTTATCCTGGGATTTGATTTTCACCCCACTGCAAAACAATGCCAGCTTTCAACAACTGTTACTGATGTTTTTACCTCATTGATGAAGTCTCCAATGTCTCCAGGGTGTGGTGCTGCTGACCTCATTGGGTACTGTGGCTCAGGGTGGAGTGGTCTCTCGTCTAGACGACGGATTCCCACCGGCTTGATGGCATCAGGCTCTATCGTGTCCGGCTGCTGGAGCTGACTCAGGTCATAATCCTGGGCAACACAGACAGAAGGGACTTAGCTAAGCAGTGTGACAGGACCCCAAACTGAGTATGATTATTTAAATAGGTAAGCACATCATGTGCTGTAAGGAGGAAGAAGGAGTTCGGCTGAGTGGAGGGGAGATTTTAAAGTTAGAATGCAGTGAGGAGAGTTGAAGGAACACGAGGGAAACTTTAATCTTCTTGTCTGTGAAGTACAAGCCCAGGGACAATTTGACACATAAAAAAGAGCCAGCACTGAGGGGGGGCCAAGCTGAGGACCACATCATACGCTGCAGAGTGTTTGTACTTGTGCGGTGTGCTGCAGGAAGGATGTGCAGGCGACTGTTTTGCTCTAATCAATGCCCAGACACGGGATGGTGGATATGCATAAGCCATTCCTAATCCTATTAACATTACCAAGGCAACCTGAATGGCTCGCAGTTTGTGCAAAGTCATGGGCAAGGAGGAGGAAAAAGGGTGAAGAGAGAAAAGGAGTTAAGAGAGAGAAAGAGGTTGTGGTGAAGAGCAACGCAGCTGAGCTGAATGACTGGATTGGTATCAGGGTGACAGCAGATATGATAGAGAAAATGCCATTTGAAAATCAGAGTGTGTGCCTAATAAGCGTGCATGATGGATTGTCCCTCTTTAAGAGATTTTCAGTAATCCATCCATCTCTAATATCCCCCTTCAAAATTGTCTTTGCTCAGTTGCACATGTACCTACACGCAGACATTGGAAAGGGGGAAAATATGTACATATTCTGGAGAAAAAAGTCAAACAATGCATTAAACCCTGGCATGATGCACAAACATCCTAGGTATAAGAAGACAACCAAGAAAACAGGCAGTTCACAAGCACCTAACTTCACACTTATCAATATAATCTTAAATCTAAATCAAAAACAGGCAGTTCACAAGCACCTAACTTCACACTTATCAATATAATCTTAAATCTAAATCAAAAACATTGATTATTATCATTATTTTGCTATTTAATTTTGTGACAATTAACAAAAGCCCTGAGGGCAGGTGAAGAAGAACAATGGCCATCACATACTAAGTGATAACGGCATCCATCATCTTTTGGCTTATTTCAGTCTGAATCCCATTTCACCTTGTCTAAGGTCACCCTCCAGAAGGGTCAGGAGTTAGTGACAGGAATTGCAATGGGGCCATATAATGGCTGAACTATGCAGGAGAGTCTAATGACATACTAGCCCCCTTCAGGGCGCCAGTGTATGACACAAACACTGGCTTGGTGAAATGGTTGTCACCAGCGCTCATGGCCCACATTCAAAGAAGACTAAACATTGCTAAGCCTTAAATGCTGAGATGACATATATATTTAAGCAATTTAAAAAGTAACTGTATAATAATATTATAATCATACAAGAGAGGGACTGCACATCCAAACTGTCCTCTAAAATGCAAGGTGACACTTAGAGCATTATTTTGGCCTATTTTTATATGTTTGGTGGTCATCAGTCTCATTGGTAATGATACTGTTGGTATGTTCGTGAGCTGAGAAAATGAGAAACTATTAAGAAAAAAAAAGTCCAAAAGGACCAGAAACACAAGCAAGCAGTCAAACAGCTTTGAAACATCTTCAGGGTGGTCAAATGCATTTGGAAAAGGAAACAGAGAATCAGCCAATTTGTTGTCAACACTCACTACAGTTTACAGAATGACTTTGTAGCTTAGTTTTGACCACTTTATTAGTTGTGAGTGCTACGTTTCTGCTGTACTACCAAGTGCTGGCTTGTTTACAGCATGCCTTACAGAAATAGTCCGATATTTTTGAAAATGTGGTTATTTTGTTCTGTTGCCAAGAATCAGTTCTCTCCATGCAATTATAAGGTAGAGGAAGCAGTCCTTTAGCTTTGTGTAAAGACAGGGAATACAGCTGCTAGTAGGAAGACATTGTTACCTCTGTAACAAGCCATGCCATCTGTTTCCCCCTCTTTCCAGTGGTTACTTATTACTGTTTAGATATGAACACAGTAACCTTTTCTCATATAAAGCTATACAGATAAAAAAGAAAATTAAAAAAATCCAACTTTTTTTAAGCTATTCAAAAATATGTAGATGTGGTCTTGGTTATTTTCTTTTGCTCACTGTTATAAAAGATTCAAATAATAAGATACGATAAGATAGATAATAATAAGAACCATTTTCTAATAAATTGGAATTATCCTTGAAGATATGTTGTAGTTCCTCTGATGTGATGAACTTCTTATCTGTGTAACAGGTGGTTAATTTTGTTTCATTTACTGAAAAATAAATCAAAAATTTTCAAAGTATGCCTCTAAAGCCACACTGTGGAAGGTTAAAGTGAATCAAATTACCCCGAGGTCATTTGAAGAAGATGACTCTCTCTCTAAGATATTTTCACCTGCAAACCTGTGCACAGCAACTTGTCCATTTGCTTTTATTTCTGTATTTTTTTTTCAACATCTGGAGAGCAGGAGCCTAATCAGCTGTCTGCCTTTGATGAAATGACTACTTCACAAACTGATACAAAACCAGGGCAATGGCAGTAGCAACTAAAATCATATACTCTGAGAGCACCCAATGGTCTGACACTTCAATTTCCTCCCCAGCGGGAGATACGGAGAACAGAGGTGGGCATTATAAAGACCACATTGCTGGGAAAGTCAGGTCCATTTTTTACCCAACACTGACTTCACCGATTCCACAGACAAGACCATTTTCTCCTGGCTCCCTGCCCTTCTCAGCGCCACTCAAAATGGAAGCTTGTTTTCCCTCAATAAATCGCTGCACCCGCTCGTTTGCTTTTGAGGGGTGTTATATCATACAACCACTTTCTTTTCAACATGTTTTGGGCCACAAGTTTGTGCATTTTGTGTTTGAAAGCGAGGATGTGAATACACAAGCGGTTGCACTCCCTCCTGCCTAATCACTGGCAGATGTGTAATGGCTTTCCAGTCATATTGTTACCTTAGACAGGGCTTCATTATTGTGCTACAGCAGATGTCTGTCTCTAAAATGACATCAACTTACCAATTACAAGTCTCCGAGGCTAATTTGGCACCGCTCTGGGTCAGACTGGGGACTCCCGCACATCTCTGCTATATCTAAGCCACCAAAGCACTTCAGCTAGCAGCAAGAAAATAGCTCATTTGGTATATTACTGCCTTTTTTATGAAATGATTTCATTCTGCTAACAAGGGGTTATTAGGACAATTGAATTTGTGTCTGTGTGTGAGTCTGATCAGTGCAGGATGATACAGAGATGTGACTCTATTGATGCCTGTAGCACTGCATGTCTGTTGTATCTGTGTGTTGGTGTTGTGAAGCGAAGAACAGTTCCAGTTGAGAGACGTTTCCAATATTTCTGGAACCGATTGGATCAAAATGTGTTTGCTTTATTGATTCCAGCTTTCGATTCCCAGCTCCCTTCTGGAAAAAAAACTGCTTCCAATTTACAATAAAAACTGTCTTACTTCTCATTGTGAATTACTGAAGTGTATCTTGAAGCAGCACAATGAGCAGGACTAACGCTAGAATGAAGCATTGTAAGTCTATGTACAGAAGAAAGAAATCTAGGTGGTCCTCTTTGTCTTCTTGTACTTACAGCTATACAGAAATTGCTTCCATGCTGCATAAATGTGACCTGAATATTCCTGAACAACAAAGACCACACACTGTACAGATACATGTTGTGTATAGCTGGGTGTTCTTTTACATTTTCTATAGGCTACTAGCTATGATAATGGAAGTTATCATAGTGATACCTCAACATGTGAAGTTGATCTTTTACTTCTTAAACGGACACATTTAAGAAGTAAAAATATGTAATAAAAATTAAATTTGTGTTACTACCATTATTGCAACTGCTACTGACATATCTTCTTGTCTTCTGTCACCTTATTCTGAACTATGCTGATGAAGTGCAATATAAAAATACTTAAAGCCTGTAATGTGTCTCTGTGTCACTGTAATTATTTATGTCTAAATAATTTTGACATGACATCAATACATAAGATTTATTACTAGTTGAATGTCATGATCCCTAGGTTGGATCCCTGGGTTTTGTGCTTTTAGGTTTAGGATTTCTTAGAAAACAGAATATTTTTGAGTTTGAATTGACTTATTCTAATTTTGAATGTTTGAATAACTGTTTTGGTTTCCTTCTCGCTCTAAACTTGAGTTTGATTCTTGTCATATTCTTGAGTCTTTAATTTCCGTTTTTACTTCTTGGAGTTCCTAGTAATAACTTGATGTCGTTTGGGATCCTGTGTTTAGGTGCATGTTTCCATTCTATTATGGAGACCCATGCGTCTCTCACATGAAAGATGCCCACTTTACAATCAGAAGGAGACACAAGGCCTGCCTTGGAGGTCACAAGCCAGTGCTTATGCTCCTAGTGCTGGTCCTGAGCCCAGACAAATGCGGAGGACGCACTAGGTGTAGCTCCTTCAGTGTTTCCATCCTCTGTCTAGTCTTTCTGAGCTTATGTCTTTTTCCTCAATTTTTCCCTTGCCACTATCTTTATGTTTAGTGTACGTTTAGGGTGCGCTACAGGCTAAAGAGTCAATGTATGCACCCTGAACAGGTCTCCAGTCCATCAAAGGGCCAACACACACATACGACACGCACTCACACACCCAATCAGCCATTATCTGCTGCAACTAAAATAATATCTGATGTGGGAAAACTGGTTTTCAGATTCTTTAAAGCAGTGGTTCTCAAACTTTTTGTAGTATGCCCCACTTTAGAAGCTTTAAGCTTTACTTAAAGGTGCATATCATCCACCTGACAGAATCAGCAAACTCACATCTACTGACCTTAGGTTCACGCCTTATTTTTCACCTGTTTGCCCGCCACCTACCCGCAGTGACTTTGTGCCCCACCAGTGGCGCTCACCCCACAATTTGAGAACCACAGTTTGAAAACCACTGCTTTAAAGCAATACCCAAATTGTTATGCAGTGTCTTTACTACATGATTCTTACCTGATCCTCCTCTCCGCCACCTTCCTCATCATACTTCAGGATGTTGTCTCTCACATCATCCTCAGGATCGATAAGGAGCTGCTTGGCCTGACGTTCTTTATCACGGCGCTTCATCCACACCACAAACATCAGCACAAGAACTAACAGACAGAAATAAAGAGAGATCTAACGCACCGAAAAATAATAACTGGCATATTTTCATTCAAATGTAATCGGATCCGATGTTTTAGAGCTTGGATGTGGGCCTGATCGAGGCTATCTTTTTGGTAATCCTGCAGTAATCTAGTGATATCTCGGATAATGTTTAGCTGTATTTATAATCCCTGTGTGCATTCATGTGATCTGCTCTTTGAGAGAGGCACTGAGACACTCACTGAGGAGGATGATGATGCAGAGGAGGATGGATATGATGGCGCCTGTGCCTAGACCGGCGGCCATGATGTGTTGCTGGTCAGTGCAGTCTCCGTTGATGTCGCACTGGCACACTTTAATCCGCAGGTAGGAGGTGTTAGACATGGGCAGGTTGCCTGAGTCTGTGATTATGATGGGGATCTCATAGATACCACTTTCAAGGAAGCCAATCTTCAGGCTTACCTGAGCATAGTCACCTGAAGAATGGAGAGAAGAAAAGGCAGAGTGGAAAAAGAAAAGAGTCAGCTATGGTAGTTCCTTGTTAGACGAAATACATTTGGAGTGGTGAGTCTAGAGTTTAAATAAATTAGGGTGTTTAAATATAAAACAGAGAGAAGGGACGTCTTTCAGAGGGGATTAAGTCTGAACTCTGAATACTCGATTGTATATACTGTGTTCACAGCACAATTACACTCCTATTACCACAAACATGAAACATAAATTCCTACCTGGAAATTGCATCAGCATATCTAATCCAAAATATGGTCCTGATTTGGATTTGGAGCTTATAAATCTACTGAATACGTTTTGATAATGCTGCTTAGGCTAAATTCCCAGCTGCGATAATCCAAATGCTATTATCCTATTAAGATATATTCACTGCATTTCAACTCACACTATCTAATAGCTAACACACAAGAAATGAGTTCCTACACTCATGTTATGTTTTAAATTAGCATAAACAATTAATGACTGTTGAGTGAGGTTCATATATTTTATTGTCATTTCTAGCTCTGTAACTTCTATATTGTGCAACACACATTTTGTAAGTGTTGCTTTAGAGAATAGCAGATCAAATGTTTTCAGATTCTGTTAAACACTCACTGCTGAATGCTACACATATTACTTGATACTTTAGAAATTTCAAATTACTTATTAAATATCACTTATTGTAAAAAGCAGAAACAGTTCTCCCTCTTCTCTTATATTTTACATCAACAAACAAAAACGTGGGCAAGTAAGGGCCAAACAGCTGAATCCTTTTCTTTCACATGTTATCTTGGCAACAGGAAAATTAAGATTAGTTTCACTTAATTAGGCCGGTGTTTGGGTAACAGGCAAATGGTCTGATGTGAATCTAAATAGGACTGTGAAATTGAATTACATAACTTACCACTGATTCTTGTTATGGTCCAGTTTCTCTTAACTTCAGAGGGCTTGTTGGCTAACTCAAACGCAAATGGTCCAGCATTTGGGTTCAGGTCTCCATCAAGCGCGGTGATGTTGATGGCATTTGGCTCAGGCTTTTCACATATCTCTACCTCCTGCGGGAACACCTTGGGTGCATTGTCATTGATATCCAGCAAGTAGATCTGGAGAGTCCCTGTGCCAGTTGCTGGAGGTATACCTGTGTAGGCCATAAAATACACACACATTTAACACATACATTTTTATGAGAAAAATAAATATATTCTACTGAAATGCTGTCTCTCATTTTGCAATCCTTATACAGTGAACAGAGAAAAGTAAAGCATGAAGTTTGTACTTTGGGTCCCATGTTATTTTGAGAGACTCTGAACAGCCATTTTCTCTAGTGGAAGAAGAGTCCTACAAAATGAATACTGATCTGAGAATTTAATCTTATGAGGAGAAAGGCCAAAAGAGTTAGATTTCAAAACATTTGGTGTGCGTGTGTCCGTGCGTTTGTGTGTGTCTTTGTATGTGTGGTTGAAGAACGTCTTCCTGACGAAGGGCACAGGATGGGAATACTAAAGCAGACAAACAGAGCCCACTGTCGTTCCTCTCAGGCTCCTCTATGTATTCACTCAGCTAAGAGGCTTTTTTACCATTCAGGCCACGCTCAAAGGAGCTAGTCATCCAATCCTGACCCATTAATGCTGAGAAACCTCTTTATTGGTGGAGTTTTTAAGCCTATTGGCCTAAGCTATGCTCCGTAGAACAGGGTAAACCTGAACAGAGGTAAATCCCACCAGTTCAGGGAAGAGGTGAATACGTCCACATGCTGGATGGCTCTGGGATTGCGAGCACATTAACCTTCCAATAAGGTGGCCAGCGTTCCAGACATTCCAAGTGCCTGATATAAAGTTGACCTTCAAGAATTGAGGACATCTTTGTGCCTTTAACTGAGATAGACTTTTCAACAGATGCAGTGCACTTGTGCACTGGCTTCAGGTGAAAAAAAAACATCAAAAAGGTAGTCAAAGTGATGCTACGTGGAAGATTGACCTTTGAGAGGCAGGCTACATTAGACATCCGCTGGACTTCTTTTTGAAAAGGGAGTATTAGCTCTTACTGCATGCTCTAACAATAATGGCCTGGAACAAGAGTGCTTGTGTAACTGTCTGGCTAAAACACCAAGACCATGTAGCTTGTGCATCACAGCAGCTCAGCAACTTTTTTGACAACTGCACTACCACCAAAATGGTTACATACCATTGTCAGAAGCCATGAATGTTGCATTGTACAAACTGTTCTTCACATAGGGTGACTCTCGGTCCAAAATGGCAGTTGTTGTGATTCGACCAGTGTTGTGGTCAATCCTTAACCAGTTGGCTGGATCTGAAAGTATGGAGTATCTGAAGAGAAATACATAAGGATTTACACAGTGATTTATAATTTCAAGTCAGGAGGTTTTTGCAAGTTCTCTGATTAAAGCAGACAAAGTCTCAAAGGTTTGATTCTGTTTTCTGCTGAAAAAACAAATTTTGACAAATTTAGCCTCTTATTTTCAGCGTGGCATTTTATTCTTTTTGTCTTTATTAGTTTACATAGAATAAATATTTTAGACCATGCATTTTACATAATTATTCTAACTTTTGAGAGCAGCCTCACAGGGGAAACCAAACTGGCTTGTTGTTATCAGTAGCTCAAACTAATTTGTAGGACAAACCGTGGAATTACAAAGCTAGCTCATTTCTCATGGACTGTTTTCAAGCAGATAAACACTTCCACTGCCAAATAGCTGTGATGAAAAGGAGGGGAAAAAAAGGCATGCTCAAGAATGAGATGGAGACCGCTGCTGGCTGCTTAGTGTTATCTGAACAGGCCTAATGGAAAGGATAGCTGTCACCTTAACCCACCATATCACTCTATATTTTTAACACATACTACATAGTCCTATTCATACGCAATATATTAGATGTAATATATTTTAAAGGGGAAGCAGACATTCTAGGAAATAATGCTAACTTTGAAGATTAGAGGAATTCTACAAAATGTCCACACCTGTTAAGTGGACTTAATTCTTCTGAAGAGATGTAATATTTCATTTAGGGAATTCTTTTTAGTTTTTACTATAAAATGTACCTGATGGATTGCTGCATGAAGCGATCAGGATCCTGTGCAGTGAAGGTGGTCAGTGTTGACTCTGGCATCATTCCCTCTTCCAGTTTAATGAGTTTGGGGTTGGGTTCAAAGTAGGGACTCTCATTGACATCTATCACTCTGATGGAGACAGTGGCAGTGGACTGTTGAGGAGAGTTGATGCCTCTGGCCAGGGGGACTTCGTTCCTGGCTTCCACTGTCAGCACATACGTCCTACTGATTTCATAGTCAATAGGCTGGAAAACAGTAAGAGAGAGTGAATCACCCATTAGAAATACAGGACAAACTAAATTACATAAAATCCCTGGCTATGTATCGTTGATCAGAGAGCAACCAGAATAAATAAATCCTTTTCTTCTTTTTGCCTGAAAAATGTTATTGTGAAACGTTGCCTTAGACAGTGCGATGAGGTAAAGAGACTGAATCCTTTTGTGGTCAGTTCAAGGATACAAAACAGCAGGAAAGCTGGTGTAAGAGATGTGCAACCAATCTATTCCATTTGAAATGTGGTCAGAATAAAAATAACCTGTATTTTAAGCTTTCATTATGTTTTTTGTATCAATTTACACAATATTAAAGATAAGAAATTGCTAGTAACACAGCTCTTGCACTCTCAATAAATTAACCTCTTTAAAAACAAAGAAAAGATCTAACATGTAACAAAACTGCCATAGTTTCAACAACACTTTTCTACAGCTGCTTTACTCAAAATGCTTCTAATTCTTAAACAATTTACCACAATGAATTGTTAGCTTCATTAACAGGTGGAAACATGGCATTTGAGGAAACTTTTCTTTAATTGGGGGTACTTAATTGTTTCTGATATGTTACAATCAAATAATCACTCAGAATATTTTAACTGCCAGATTTTTCATGCATCATGCATTACTGCATACATACATACACTGTGCATGTCCTTACATTACGGGATGTTTGAAGAGGTTTTTTAAGAGGAGGCTTTACCTTCACGACTGTTACCAAGCCCTCGTTAGTGGTTGGATCAGTGGGCACGGAGAACCTGCCAGTGGGGTCGCCCCCGGTGATTTTGTAGACAGCATTCCAGGCTGGGGTGTTGGGCTGGTCCTTGTCATTCACTGTCAGGTTAGCCACAATGACATTCACGCGGTTTTCAGGCACCTCACCGAAAAACTGCATGAATAAACCATGAATGTAGAGAACAGCGAACTGTTAGTGATACTGCTGTGGCAGCGAAAAAATACACCGAGCCTTGCCTCACACAGCACAGCAGGACCAATCTCAGGTAAATAGATATCTAAGGTAACTTATCATGTCGTCATGGTCATCTCATTCCCTGTGCTCCCCTGATAGCACAACAGTGGCATTACAAATTTCAGTGATTCGCAGGCACAGTAAGTGCCTCTTTCACTCGGGCAGACAACCCTGTAGTTGCATGTGTCAACATTTGGAGGGGGATATAACACTTTACGCATGGCTGGTGACTTGTATATCTGTGTATGGCTTCAGAAATGCAGGGCAAGCAGAACTAGGTAAGTGAGCAGAACTGATAGCTGAGTGCATATATCTACATTGGGGTGAAATAGGGGTCCTTGTGGTGCCTCTTTTATGATAAGCTTACAGTGATGACATCTCAGATATGCTTGTTTCTTACCGTCTCAGCAGTAAACTCTGGCGGATTGTCATTAATGTCAGTGACTCTGATGACAGCTGTGGCTGTGTTGGAGAGACCATACATGGGATTGCCTTCCATGTCAGTGGCCTGGATGATCAATGTGTACTGAGGTACTTTCTAGAAGGAAAGAAAAAAGAAACACGATAATAATCATTAAGCTGAATTAATGCCACTCCAAGAGTATTATCAAAACTTGAGCATTAGAAGCTTAATAAAAACAGGATTCCTTCCTAGATTACTGAATTGATTGAGGTTGAGAGGTTGACTTTACAACTGTCCCTAATAAGATGTAAAACACTGTATATCAGTGTTAATGTGTTGAGATAAAATGAAACAAAACTGAACAGACTAGCTTAGTAATTATTATGACTAATGGTGGGTTTTTATATAAATCTGATTTATTCCCTGTGGGGTACTGTGAATTTGTTTGTGTGTGTGTGGGGGGGAAGTACAGCTCTGCTATGAACACTATCATGAAGCTAACAAATGACTCTTTTCACATTAAAAACCACTCAGGTGATGGACCAGTTGCTAGGTAATGAGAGTCGGGCAAATTACTTTCATGGTGGCAACTGGCGGACATAAAATGGTGGCCCCCAGGGCAGAAGTGATTGAACAGCCACCTCAGCCAGATTGCCCTCACTAGAATTGAACCAACTGGCAACTAGCTGTATGTATTATTTTATTTATTTTCAGCTAGAGCCATGCAATTTCAATCAAATGAAAGAGTGGTAACATTTGCAGCATGGAAAATAGAGAGAAGTAAGAAACAAGAAAGACAGAAAAGACGAGAATGAGGAAAGTCCAGTTCTACTTCTCATTTAGTTTTTAATCAGCAGTATTCACTTTGGCTCATTAGTTCTCAGACAGCCTGAATATAAGCAACAATGCTCAAGCTGTTTTGTCGTCATATTTTAAAAGAAAACAAAAGACAAAGCTCAATTATGCTACTATATATCCAGAGCGAGAAGCAAATGCAAGATGGAAAATAACAAATATTATGGATGGCCTAACTAATGAATGCAAGATGCAGTATGTCTATTAAATGCGCTGTCTTAAACACTATTCATGACAGAGACTGAAGTGGC
The DNA here is from genome assembly GCA_015106775.1 of Etroplus canarensis. Taxonomy (NCBI): domain Eukaryota; kingdom Metazoa; phylum Chordata; class Actinopteri; order Cichliformes; family Cichlidae; genus Etroplus; species Etroplus canarensis. Next base: position 1,824 of record VUQH01032462.1, on the reverse strand, counting down.
AACAGTATTTAGGTGTATTACACAGGCACCAAGAAAACAAAGCCATATATACAACAAGTTACAGAAAAAAGTGACCATGAAGAAAACTAGAAGAAAGAAAGGTGTTAAATACCTCTCTGTCCAGTCCTGCTGCCACTACAATGATGCCTCCAGTTTTGTTGTTGATGGTGAACATATTGGAGGATGGACTTTCAGGATTCTGAGACAAGATCTTGTATCGTAGCATCCCATTAGCTGTTTTGGGGTCATCTTTGTCAACAGCAGTTACTGTCATAACAAATGTTCCTATAGAATGGAAAGAATAAGACAGGATACCAATATTTTCACGTCACCGCTCTAATTATTTGTTCACTGGGAATCAAAACACATTAGGAACTGAGTGAATAGTGCTTTACTGAACACTGCTAGAAATATAACTTTGTTATATGTCTGTCCTTGGTGTTCTATTTTTGTGACCTTAAAATATTGTTGATCACTAGATGCAATGTTAACAGGGTGGCCGTCCCAGAAATGCTGTCAATACTATTTGATCTGCTAACACTACAGTAGTGAACACACTTTGTGCAGTTTATTACCTGGCTTGGAACCCTCTGGAACAGTGCCATTCCAGATCTGATGGGTGAACTCAGGTCTGTTGTCATTCATGTCGATCACATTGATCACAATATCAATAGGGTTTTCAACCTGGTTGCCGTTCAGGTCTACTGCATGGGCTCTCAGCTGGAGAAAAACACAAGCACATCTGTACTAAAGAACTGTTTCAGCAAGGGTTGTCTATAAACATTTAAATGATGTAAGGTTACAAACCACAAACCAGTCCCTCATTCTCACCTATTAAACTTTGTGATAATCAACCTTTTAAGCCATCACAAGAATTATTTTTACCAAGCAGGGAGAAGGATTCCTGTTGCGTAAAGATTTTTTCTACAGTTAGTGCTGCATGTATGGCAAAAGATAAAGAATGATGGTATTTATTCAAATGAAATGCCACATAGTCAATGACAACACAAGCCTTGTAGCTGCTATTTCATAGATGTCTCTTGAGAGAGATACATTCTGATTTAACTCATATCATATTTACCATATTTATCATTTATCATATTTACACTGTTGCCTGACACAGGGTCGAAGAACAAATGTGATTCACTGCATCTTTTTGCAATTCAAGTGACTTTAGTCCTGCATAAAGTAAGTCTATAGTTCATGCTTAACAAAAGATTGAAATTATTCACTATTATATGCAAGCTCTACACATGTATTATACAGTCTATGAATAGTTTAAATGATATGCATTTGAATGCTAACCTTAAGAACCTTAACAGTTGATAGGAGTGGGCTCAAATATTGATCCAGCAATATCACTGGCAGCTAATATATACTGCCCAAAAAGTTTGAGGGATGCTTAACAATTTGAATCCAGCCCACAAAAGGCTCATGGTTTATGGTTTCTACTGACTGTTGTTACGGTAATTTGTTTTCAACAAATTACAAATACATCAAAACTCAACAAAAGTTGGGACAGAGATAAAATTAATTTTAAAAGTGTGCAGAATATTAAACTAACAGCAATTTAGAAGACGCTACTTTATGAAGGCTAATTGGTAGCAGGTGAGGTATCATGATTGGGCATAAAAATAGCATCCATCAAAGGCTCAGTCTCTGAAAGCAGGGATGGGTTGTGACTCACCCCTTTGTACCATAATCTGTTAGAGAATTGTTAGTCAGTTCAAAAGAAACATTTTTAAAAGCAAGACTATAGGAAATTTAGGTCTTTCAACATCTACAGTGCATACATTTTTTAAAAAGATTCAGATAATTCAGGAG
>VUQH01032461.1:0-12850 GCA_015106775.1 Etroplus canarensis | reverse complement strand
CAACAAATGCAAATTTCCCCGCTGTGGGACAATAAAGGATTATCTTATCTTATCTTATCAGCGTTTATCAACATTATGATATAAATAATTAAGGCTATTTATTATTTTAAAATATAATCACAAACAATGTTTTAAAACTTGTTTATCAACATTATAAATATGAAGAGCAGTAAAACCACAACAAAGAGGGAATCAGGTGGTGAAATCTGATGTTTTCATTTATTTACAGGCTCAGAGTTTCTGAAAATGACATTATTGTGTTTAAGCAGCAGAACATTTGGTACCAAACGTTAAGGAGACGACGTTTCTGAGGGGAGGTGATTTGTGTGTTTATATTCATGTGTTCATGGACCCTACTGTCTGGACTAAAGGCTGACTGATTTACACATTCCCACTGCTGCAGTGTGAAGTCAGACACCCCCGCAACACACACACACACACACACAGCCTCTGTAAATACCACAGTCTGCAGCGGTTTATGCAGCGGTTTACACATTCACCTCACAAGTGAAAGGTCCCCGGTTTGATTCCAGGTGGGGGGTCACAAGCCCCTCGCACCATACAGAGCACTGTTCCGGCCAAACTACCGACGCACATTAATCTGTGGCGACTCCTTGGTGAGAAAACAAGGGAGCAGCTTAAAAAGGTGCAAACTAAAACAGTTAGGATATCAAGGTGGAAAATAAAAATCAGAAAAGACTCGACCTGGAAGAGCGAGCGGATTGATCGACGACAGCGTTTCAAACACGGCCTGATTTTAAGACGCAGTTTGAAAACGAGACGCGGATTTTACTCATACAGGTTAAAGATATTTAAACTGCTTGGTGTCTCTAAGCTACGGAGGTAAATTTGTGACATACTGAATAAAATCTCCCAAACAGGGGCGTGTCCAGAGGGGGAATATGTGGGCTGACAGACAGACAGACAGATTTTCATTCAGCTATACACTAGCTATGCATTTAGTGCACAGTTAAGAGAGATTACACTTAATTTGCTCACAGCAATAAAAAAAAGAAAACTGAAGATTAGAATAACTTGATAATATTATTATTAATATTAAAGTGACTATATATACAAAATATATATATTAATGGTAGCACAGATATAGCAATCTAGTTACATTATTATGTTGCACTCATGGATAATAATGAGATAATTAATGAGGGGTCAGTTCAAGTGTGTGTGTGTGTGTGTGTGTGTGTGTGTGTGTGTGTGTGTGTGTGTGTGTGCAGATGTGGGGGATTTATTGGAATTTCAGAAGTCAGATGACTGTTGCAGAATCTGGATATTCTGCTTGAATATTTGTTTTTTTTTTTCTTATATGAAATTGTATTTTTACATATTTAATGCAACAGTACACTTTTTAATTTTTACATTAGGCCTAATTTATTTTTATTTCATATTTTTCTATCTTTCATATATATCATATTTACCATTTTACTGTCTTAACTTTGAATGTTAATGGGACATTGCAGTTTTTTTTTAAAAATTCAGAATAAGAAAACTTTATTAATTCCCAGGGGGGAAATTGTAGTTTGTTAAAGACACTCAGTCATATTTGAATAAATATAATATTTGAAAGGCAGTAGATATAAATTTGAGAGGTAAGAAAAATGCTAAAAAAATAAAATAAACCTGTCTGTATTAATTACCATATGTAGCATAAATAACTAAAGTTAAAAACTTAAACAGTATGCAGTATGTATAATATGAAAATGTCAAGGTGTCACAGTGAGGAGTGGGATGTCCACAGGTAGGAATGATTTCCTGTGACATTCTGTGGAGCATCACAGTGGAATAAGTCTGCTGCTCAAACTGCTTTCATATTCATATATATTTATTTATACCTAATTTAGCCCAAACAATTAATAAAGGATTCCCAGTGCGGTTCTAATGCTGGGAGGTAGCCTCAATAATAATAATAATAATATAGAATTAAATATTTACTAACAAAGAAAAACATAAAGTGAGAAAAACTGGTAATAATTTGATTTACATATCTGTAAGTAAGAGAAAGTCCAAAATTTTTTAATCTTATCCCCTCATTCTGGAATAATTCACCAGATTCACACACACACACACACACACACACACACACACATTCCAACACGAATACATAACCCTACATACTTACATATGAAATATCTACACGTTTACTTGAATATTTACAGAGGAACAAAGGAGGAGAAACAGGAAGATGAACGAATGAAAGAATAACTATAAAGTGTCCAAATAAATAAGCACACAGTAGCTCCTGCTGTCTGGTGATTGTCACATCCTAAACATAAAAATACAGCAAACTGTACAAGTTACCAGCCTGGCATTTAGCACGCAACGCTCCACATATACAGAATTGTGTGTGAATGCAACTTTTCCAAGTCTTGCTTTGTAAATACAGTAAGGATAAGACTTCCAGTCTCCTGTGCTCACTTTACTTCTCTATTATGTCAGCAGCTGTTCTGTCTGCTAACCCTCTCTGGGTTTCACTGAAGCATCCCTTGATTTGCCTTTTTTTTAATCCCTATCTGGTAATTTTGCTCACGTTTAGCCCACTGTGACACGCGTACTTTGTGCATAAGGTGGCGCTTTCCACCATAGTCACCAGAATCCACGAAGCTCGTAACCTTCCCTGAGCATCAGACAGCTCAGCCTTCACTTTGCTTTTAGAGAGAAGTTTTCTCTGCTTTCTTCACAAGCATCAGGCAGAAGCCAGGCTTTATGAGAGCGCACGTCCCACAGAGCTAGCAAACATGTGGGAGATTGTCTCAAGGTGTGGGACATGGGGGAGGACAAATGCTGTGCAGTCCCACATAGAGAGGGACATCCGGTCACTCTAGTGGGGGTCTCTTGTGATACTGTGGGCCCTGGTCCGGCGGAGTCCAGCAGGCCTCTCTCTGCAGTGACCTGCAGTCTGCAGTGACCTGCCCTGATGGGGGCGCTCCGTGCGGCGCCTCTGATGGAGGGAGGACGGCAGGAAGAGGAGGTGTGCTGCAGCACAGATTTAATCTGAAGTGTTTCTGTGTCTGCTACCAAATATTTTTACATTTTATTTTATTATAAAGTTTTAACTTTACTCAGGCTGGACACAAAATATTTTAAACATTTTAAAATTTTTATTTTTGTATTATTGTTTTACACTTTTCCCAAATTTTAGTTATTTATTATTTTGCAGATGAATTGCATGTTAAATAATATATATAAAAATAAATACAAAATTTGGATCCAATCTGTAAATGATTCTGAACAAAGTCACTCAAAGTTTACATTTGCTTCAGATACTTTTGATACGTTTGGATTTAGAACCTGTTCAGCTGCTTCAGTAGGATTCTAAATTTTAATTAAAGTAAAAACTGGAACTCCTTTTTTCCTGCTCCTGGAATCTGTAATAGGACACAGGACTGCACGTGAAACTGCACCCACTGGTTTCTTTGCCCATTTTGGATTGTGCTTCTTATTAAATAATTTATGTCCCGCTGCCAAATGAGTGCCAAAAACAAAGTGACATTTGTTACGCTGGAAGCCCTTTGGCTATACGAGGGTTGTACGTTTTCTAACAGTTCTCGCCTTTCTTTTAACTTCTTGGTTTTCTCTTCTGTGGTCTCTCTCTTCCCAGTTTCACTTCTGGTGTTTTCCGCCTTTACTTTTTCACTTTCAGTTCCGACACCGAGCCCTGCTGCAGGTACGATACCCCTCATCAGTCCTCGTCGGAAGGTCATCGGAGCAGAAGGTCACTGGAGCACGTGTTCATCACTGTTGCTGTAATATTTCAATGTCATTCAAATGTAAGAGGCAGGGCGTTGCCACGAGCAACTACAATGTCTGTAAAAATGATCCACCCACTTTGGATGTTTCACCCTGTTATTGCTGGAATAAATGAAATCATGGTCAATATAATTTGGCTTTTTTGAAAAGAATTTGAGAAAAAGTTCCTGTCAAAACAGAATTTTACAAACTAATGTCAACTGATTAAAAATACATAGCGTAAAATAAATGTTTGCATAAATATTCACCCCCTTTAAAGGGACTGACCTAATTCAGGAGAGGTCCAGCTGCTTGATTCCAGCAGAGTCACGGTCAGTGAATCGACTGTCGTATAAAAACAGCTGAGTCGGGAAGGTCCAGGCTCTGGTTCATCAGCATTCCCGCTACAACTGAACAACACTCCGAGCAACTCAGACTCTGCCCACAGCTGGACGTCCTCACAAACTGAGTGACCGGGCAAGAAGAAGGCTGGTGAGGGAGGCCACCAAGACACCTACGACCACTCTGAAGGAGTTCAGATCTTCAGTGGCTCAGATGGAGAGCCCGGGTTCTTCACCAGTCCAGGCTGTATGGGAGAGTGGCAAAGAGAAAGAAACCGGTGGAAAAACGCTCACGTGAAATCACTCCTGGAATTCACCCAAAGACGTGGGAGACTCCGAGGTCAACTGGAAGAAGGTTCTTTGGTCTGATGAGGCAAAAGTTGAGCTTTTTGGTCATCAGACTAGACGCTACGTTTGGTAGACACCAAACACAAATCCTGGAGGATCGTCTGACTCAGTCGGCTTGGGAGAAGATTCATTTTCCAGCAAGACGACGACCTCGAGCGTACAGCAAAAGCTCTGCAGAAATAGTTCAAAGACGACAAGGTGAAGGTTCTGGATTGGCCAAGTCAAAGACCAAGTCCAGAATCTGTGGCTGGACTTGAAAAGAGATGTTCACGCCCGATCCCCGAGCAACCTGACTGATCTTTTTACAATCAAAAACAGAAACAGAATGTCAGTGTCCAGATGTCCAGCCTGACTGAGACATGTCCACACAGACTCAAGGCTGTGATTGCAGCCAAAGGTGCAGCTACTAAATACTAAAGGGGGTGAATATTTATGCAAACATTTATTTTACACTATTTCTTTTCAATTAATTGACATGAGTCAATTCCTGATATGAAGGAATCTTTTTTTTTTTTGGAAAATTTTTGTCAAAAAAGCCAAATTATATTGACCATGATTTGTAGTGTGGAGCATCCAAGAGGGCTGAATACTTTTTATAGAGACTGTATCATTCAACACGTCTCAATGGGTCTAAAATATCAAGAAAGAAAAAGACGTTTTTCTCTTGAAATCATCTGTGATGCAGGTGACAGGAAGTGCATGGACAGGTTCAGCAGAAACTCTGCTCTGAATCTCCTCTCATCTCAGGTCAAAAAGGTATTCAAGAGGTGACTGTGTGTGTGTGTGTGGGTGTGTGTGTGTGTGTGTGGTGAGGTTGAGTTTCCACTGAGCTGAACCTGATGCTGTAACTCAGTCCAGCGAATCAGCTAATGAGCCTGTTTGACATGTAATCAGCTTCACTGACGTGTAATGATGCTGGTAGCCCTTCATCTGACACTTCATCTGTGTGTGTGTGTGTGTGTGTGTGTGTGTTTCAGGTCGATTGTGAGCATTTGACACCACAGGTAGGAACAGGACAGAGGAGAGGGTCCGTCCTCTGTTTTGTGTCCTTGCCTAAATATTCCCAGGTGAGTTAAAGCTAACAGTATAACATGAAACATGGAATCATAAAAACCTTTTAATGAAATTTGTTCATGCAGCAACTCAAACACACACATTAGAATAATTCATTCATATATGAACATCATCTGGATAACAGCAGAGGTGGGAGGTAAAATAGTACAAATACTTCATTGTTGTACTGAAGTAGAGTTTTCAGGTATCTGTACTTGAGTATTTATATTCCTGGCAACTTTGCACTTTTAGTCCTTACATTTTCAAAACAGGCTCATTACTTCATGTTTAATGCATTTGAGGGGCGTTACTGATTATTTTCCATCACTGCAGTGAGAGTAGACAGGAGGGGGAAGAGAGCCTGGAGAGGTGGAGGTATGCACTGGAGAGAAGAGGAATGAAAGACAGAGTACATGTGTGTGAATGAGAGGGAGGCAGGTGAAACGGTGAAGATGAGAGATGAGAAACGGCCGGTGAGTGTGCACGCCTTCCTCTGGCAGCCGGTTGTGTGTGACCTTGTTGACCTGCTCTGGATTAAACAGCTAATATATCTGTGGAATTGTGCAGGTCTAATCATAGCAACGATAAAGTGTCTGCTACTGTACACACACACACACGGTGTTTCTGTCTTTGTGGGGACCCTCAGTGTAATGGATTCCTAGTCCCCTAACACAACCTTAAACCTGCAGATGTCCTCGCTAACAGCTTGTAAAAGTCACACACACACACAGACACCGACACACACGTGTTTAAATTGGACCCACTGGTCTTACAGGACGTACAGTTTGATTGACATGTTTGCCAGTGTGTAGTGGGCGGGGTTAAACACATGCACCCCCTTGTCCCATCACAACCAAATGCTTGAAGTGATAACGTAGAAGTGTCCTCATGAGCAGAGACAAACAGAAAGACATGGGTGCGCGTGCACGCACATACACGTGCAAAAGAAAGCATGTTTTCATCACTTCAGAGGTCATACGCCGATTTACATTAATTTCCTGGAAATACCTTCTGTCATGGGACCTTTAGATAACCTCTAGCCAAGTCTTAAAACTGAGTGATTCATGTGAAGGAGACTTGCTTTCTGCCCCCCATCCCCAAAGGGAAGGCGGTCCCCACAATGCGACTATGTAAACACCTACATCACACAACACGTGAAATCCAAGAACCCATTTTCCAGTTCAAGTTCTTTGTCCACACCCTGAAACAGTCCTCGGCCAGACAGAGAAAGAATGACACACTCACACACGCCCCAGCAATGCAGCAGTGCTCACGTCATGTCCAGACCTGTCCTCACTGCTCCATGTTTCCCTGTTTGTGTGTGTTGGACAACAGATCACAGAGCTGGAAACATGACAGCGTTCTCTCTCGCTGCATCTGAGCGGCGACAGGAATGTCAGGAAGCGTCGGCCATGTTCTGATGCTCTGATCTGACGGCATGTAGCGCCCGGAGTCACATTTCTTTCTATCTGCCACTTCACTGTGCAAAACCACAGCGGTGCTGTGTCTGAGTGATCACCAGAAAAGCTGATGTTCCTGCACAGAGGCTGAGATCAGTTCAGGCATCTGACAACCTGAAGGTTTTCTGTGAGAACCTCAACGTCCAAATATACTGGCTTAAACGGTATAGCTAGCTAGCTAGATAGATTGATAGATATATAGATAGATAGATCAATAGACAGATAGATCGATAGCTAGCTAGCTAGCTAGATAAATATATATATAGATAGATCGATAGCTAGCTAGCTAGATAGATAGCTAGATCGATAGCCAGCTGGCTAGCCGCCTTTTACACAGGATACCAGAGTTCGAATCCTACTGCAACAAAGGTAAGGCAGTGACCCCCAAACTGGGAGAGTGGCTCCAGCTGATTCCAGGAACGGCATCTGAGATCTTTGTCCAGAAGAGCGCAGTCCTAGGAACAGCTAAGACGCTGCGCAGAACCCTCGAGCTCCCAGGCTTCTGGTAGAGGACCTGAGCTCGAAGGACAAAAAGAGTTGGCTGCAATATTTAAATTTTATTTCCAGGAAACTCGATGAAATGTAAGAGTGCTTATTTCTCACACTGAAGAATATACATGTATACCTGCGATCACCAATTTTTATATTCACATGTTGGAACCGTAACATCACAAATATGACATTCTGCTTTTTTCTAATAAACTCGATCAACATTTCATCTGTTTTGGACTTTGTTGTTCATAATATCTTACGACTAGTGAGCGTGTGCAGTGTCTGGGTGATGTCATCTGTGGAGAGGTTTTTAGCGTTACAGAAAACCTTAAAGCAAAGGTTTGGTGGCAAATTCAGAATCTTTTTTAAATGGTTTTAAGCAATAAGAAAGGTTTTCGTGCCACAGAAAAGCTTTTGGCACGTTTGTTGGCAATAAGAATATCCTGTAGGGTTTATTTCTAACTTTTTTTTAAAAAAAACCTTTATTTTGAACAGTGTGCTGATGCCTTCTGAAATCTCCTGCTGAGGATTTACTCCTCACTGGTATTTATGTGATATATAGCAGAGCCTCGAGCAGCAGATCCAGTGACAACAAAACCAGCTTAATTACCAAAACTTCCCAAGGTACCAAAGTTTTTCTTGAGTGCAGGAAAGCCTTCTGTGGTTAACATGCTGGTCAGCACAAAAGCTTAATCAGAGGATACTGAAGAGCTTTCTAACTGACTCAACCTGCCAGATCATTTCTGAAAGTGTGATGGACGGGCAACAGGGAGCAGTCCATCACACAGACATATATACCTGCTCAAGACTCAAAAACACAAAGAGTTGTAGGTGTAAAATACAGCATTAACTTTACAAGAGATCCTGTGTATTTTGAGTGATTTTTGATGCTGAGCAAAAGAGATTTACATGTGTAAAATCAATGAAGTGACCTGTAAATATGGTTAATGCTGCTGTAAGAGTGCTCTTATTAGTTAGATAAAAAAAATCTATCCATCCATTAGAGGTGGGACTCATCAGAGACCAAAAAAGTTTTTGCAACAAAAATGTAAAAAGAAATGTACATATATACATTCATATTTATAGTGGGCTATTTATTAGAATTTATCTTTTGTAATCTTTGTACATAGGGAAAATGCTCTCTTTGCACTGAATGAAATTGCCATACAATTTCATTTTTGTATGATAATAAAGATTCTGATTTAAATCTGTGTAAAAACACAGAAATTATATTTTTACTGTGAATTTTCACTAACTGCATATATGTTTTAGATATTTATTTATGCTACTAAAGTTGATTTTAATGGTTTTATCTAATACATAAACATCAAATGTTTGTGAGATTGTGCAACATTAAAAAAAACAACTAAAAGTTCTTTAAAAAATAGGAATTTTATTCTTACACACAATTGCAGCTCTTTCATGTTAATTTACATTAGACATTATCATTCACAGACTATTTTTGTAATTTTATTGATATTTCATGTATTTAAAATGTCAACAGGACAACTCTGTAAAATTTATTGGAAAGTCTCTTAAATTCCAGATGTGTTTTTTTGTGTATAAACAACATAAATATTGGAAAAACACAAAAAGTGGAGCTCAGACTTGGATAGGATGGTAATACAACGACTGCACTTCTAAGAGGCACCGACACCACAAGCACAATCGCTGCTTGTTGGCTGAGGCTGGCAGACAGCCAGAGGCAGTAGCCTCTTGTTTTGTACCTACCTCACTTTAGTGACCAGACTACACGGCACGCATCGTCAGTGTTATTTTTTAAGTTATTTTTACTAATGTACAAAAACTCAATATTTCTTCATTACAAAAGAACCTCACACTGATCATTGGAAGTGGAACTTTTGCACACCCATCCATACACCCCAGTGTATATTTCAAGCAGTTCCTCTGCTTTCCTGTTGTCTCAGTTGGTCCCAAGTGCTTGCAGGTGAAGAACAGCTCTGGGCCACCTACACATCACACATACAGGAGATTTTATGGCATCCCATTTTAAATCCACAGGCATTAATATGGAGTTGCCACTGTGACAGCTCCTGCTCTTCTGAAAGATTTTGGATTGTGCCTGTGAGTGGTCTGTCAGAAGAACATTTTGAGAGGTCAGACACTGATGGTGGATGCAAGGGCCTGGTTCACGGTCTCTGTTCTAGTTTGTCCCAGATGCGTTTATGATGCGGGGTTGAGGTCAGGGCTCTGCGCAGGCCAGTCAAGTTCTCATCCAACCGCACCTTTATAGAGAATGCTTAGTGCACTGAATCAGAGTCATGCCTTCCCCACATTTTTCCCACAAAGTTAGAAGTATAAAATTGTCCAAAATGTTTTGGTAAGCTGAAGACTTAATATTTCCCTTCACTGGAACTGACTGGCTGCTTAATTTGACCAAATGAAACACCTTATTTCAATATTAAGAGGTGTGGCCTAATACTTTTGTCCATATAGCGTACTTCTGTGGAAGGTTTAAATTTTTTTTTCACTTTAAGAACATTACAGGGAAAAACAATTCTATTACAAACAGTTTTATAAGAAGTCAGGTAATATTTATTCACTGGGACTTTAAAAGAAACAGTGAAGCCTGGATATCAGGACATATCAGGATCACTTCCTGCCTTTAGTTTCCATCAGTTGCAAGGAAAATTTTAAAGGTGCTAATTCTGTGTTTGTTTTTTTTTAGCCACACATTAAGTCTATGCATGTTTTCCTCGTACATATAGTTTCCCTGCTTAGTGTGCCTAAAATCCTGCACATTTAGCAGCTGCGGTACCAAGAACAGCAATTACAGCAAAGTTGCTGAAGCAACAGATTTTAGTGGAATTAATTAGAAGAAAAATGTCCACCTATAATCCAGAATGACAAGCTTCCTGTCTCACACTGCAGCAGCATGAGGTGGACGCCTGTCCTTCAGCTGCCTCGGGCAATAAGCGTCCGCTCTGCTGTGGTGTCCTTGACCAAAACACTGAACCCCTCCTGGTCCCTGCAGGCTGCTGCTGCTGCTGCTGCTGATCTGGTAAATATCAGACAATATCAACTATGAACTTATGAACTTATCGTTGCTATGGCATCCCACTGGAAGAAATGAAATCCTCTTAATCAGACTCTCTCGGGGCTTCCTTCTGATCATTTCTTTGCTGAGTTTGCCAGAGGACAAAAAAAAAAAAAAAATTCAGAGACACTTAAGTGCTCTCCTACTCCGAGCTCCAGCACCTGAGAGCTCAGCTGTCGCAGGATGTGGGAAACCACAAGTCTCCCACAGGACCAACCAGACACCCACAGCCAGCAGGTGTTTTGGAGCAGGAAGGCTGTGGTGTTGATAGTAGCTGCTATGTTTGCTCTGCTGCTCTTGAGATCAAGAAAGGAATTTAATTTCTTCCTCCACGTGGAGTTTCACACACTTTAAGGGGTGCAAGGTCATTGTTTTGCTACAACATATCCTGATACAGTAAATAGCTGCAAAGCTGCAGGTAACAACTATCTTTTCATGACGTTTATTTTCATTTTCATTTTGGTTTTATTGTCCGTGAACATACTACATAGCGAATGTTGTAATAGTAATGATCGTGCACATCTTTTCCAACAAAATCCTTTCCGGAGAAACAAATGAACATGAAGCGTATTGGGTTTAATATTCCAGCCTGTGCTGATGTGAGCCCCTGACTGGATGCTTGGCGTCGACTTTAGTGAGCGCCAAATATACATTACATTGACAAAAGTTTTGGGTCACCTACACAATACAGGTACAGGAGCTTTTATGCCCTCCCGTTTTAAATCCAGAGGCATTAATATGGAGTCGGTCCCCTCCTTTGAAGCTAGAACAGCTTCCACTCCTCTGGGAAGGCTCTGTACAGATGTTGGAGTGTGTCTGTGGGAATTTTTTACCCATTCATCCAGAGGAGCCTTTGTGAGGTCAGGGCTGAGAGGGCCTGGCTCACGATCGCTGTTGTAGTTCATCTCAAAGGTGTTTGATTTGGTTGAGGTCAGGGCTCTGCGTGGGCCAGTCAAGTTCTTTCCACACCAAACTCATCCAACCGTGCCTTTATGGAGCTTGCTGTGTGCACTGAGGCACAGTCATGCCAGAACAGAAAAGGGCCTTCCCCAAACCGTTCCCACGCAGTCGGAATCATGGAATTTTCCCAAATGTCATTAAGATTTCCCTTCACTGGAACTTAGAGACCCAGGCCAACCCCAGAAAAACAACCATTATCCCTCCTCCACCAAACTTTATAGCCGGAACAGTGCAGTCAGGAAAGTTCTCCTGCAAACGCACACTCGTCCATCGGAATGCCAGACGGAGAACCGTGATTCGTCACTCTACAGGACACGTTTCCACAGCTCCAGAATCCAGTGGTTGCATGCTTAAAACCCACTCCATCTGCAGCTTGGCATTGTGCTTAGTGATGTAAGGCTTGCGTGCAGCTGCAGAGGAGATTTGTAACTCCGAGGTTATTGAGTCAGCAGAGTGTCAACAGCTTCTACGCACTATGCACCTCAGCACTCTGCAACCCCACTCTGTAACTTAATGTGACAATGCCGTGGTTCCTAAACCCTTCCACCTCTCAGTAATACCATTTACAGTTCATCAGGGAATATCTAGGAGGGAAGACATTTCATGAAGTGGCGTCCTATTACATCACTACACTCAAATTCAGCGAGCTCTGTAGAACGACCCATTTTCACTAACGTCCGGCAGTCTGCAGGACCGGGGCTAGCTGCTTGATTTATACACCTGTGGCAACAGGGCTGAATGAAAAATCAAAACTCAGTGATTAAGTTTTAAGTTTCAAATTTATTGTCATAGACAGGTGGCAATGCAACATCATCACCAACAATGAAATTCTTCTTCCTCTACTCAGAGCCCTCCAAGAGTTCTGCAAAATAATATATTTATGTTTTAAAAAACATATTATGGACAAATAGTGTAACAATAGTGTATGATATTTGCAAGTGGAGAGTGCAATGTGCACATGTACATATACATCATCCAGCATATGCACAGTGTGTACATATGTACAGTATATTAACTTAGTTGCATGAGAACTTTTTAATTTTCACTGCAGGCAGGGTGGAGTGGGTGGAGACGAGTGTCAGGGGTGCTTTGTGACAGAAGGATAGCAGCAAGAGTGAAAGGGAAGGTTTACAAGACAGTCGTGAGACCTGCTATGATGTATGGTTTGGAGACAGTGGCACCGACAAAAAGACAGGAGGTGGAGCTGGAGGTGTTGAGATGTTCACTGGGAGTGACCAGGATGGACAGGATTAGAAATGAGTCCATCAGAGGGACAGCTCAGGCTGAGATGGTTTGGACATGTTCAGAGGAGGGATAGTGGACATGCTGGACAAAGGATGTTGAAGATGGAGCTGCCAGGCAGGAGGAGAAGAGGAAGAGCACAGAGAAGGTTGATA
>VUQH01032460.1:0-16151 GCA_015106775.1 Etroplus canarensis | reverse complement strand
TTTTTTAAACGCCTCAGTGAGAATGGTGTGTGTGTGTGTGCGTGTGTTTCTGACTTGTGTCGGCCTGCGTGAGATGTGATAACTTGTGGTTCCACTTAGCCCAGTCCTCACTTGGAGACCTTCAGGGGGCTGTCTGAGGGTTCATCTCAGGGCAAGCTGGCGCATTTTCTCAATGAGGGTCTTCACAAAGAAGAAATGTGTGTGTGTGTGTGTGTGTGTGTGTTTTATCTGAAGCTTGATCGAGGACTCGGTGCCTGTGAGGCACCAGAGCAGCAGGACAGACCAGAGACTGAGCTGCAGATGTAGATCAGTCAGACACAGAGAGAAACCTGCAACTTATCTGAGCAATTCATCAGTTTGTACATTTGGTGGCTTACGCATTCGCCTTACAAGCCAAAGGTCCCCGATTCGATTCCAGGTGGGGACACAAGCCCCTCTCACCATCGAGGGTTGCATCAGGAAGGGCATCCGGTGTAAAATCTCTGTCAAATTACCAATGCGGAATAATTCGCTGTGGGGACCCCTTGGGAAAAATACAAGAGAGCAGCTGACGGTGCACATTTAACCAACTGGCAGATAAATAAAACATATTCTGGTAATTGGTTTGTTTATATAAAAAGGCAAATATTTTAGGTTTCAGTTTTCTAAAATAGACATTTTCTGCTTTTTTGCTCATTTGACAGTAAAGGGAAATACAAACTATATGGACAAACGTATTGAGTCGCATACACGTCACACCTGCAGGATCTTTTATGACATCCCATTCGCACTAATATGGAGTGGGTCCCCCCTCTGCAGCTACAACACTCTTCTGGGAAGGCTTTCTACGAGATTTTGAGTGTGTCCGTGAGAATTTTTGCCCATTCATCCACAAGAGCCTGAGAGAGCCTGGCTCACAATCTCTGTTTTAGGTCATCCCAAAGGTGTTGGAAGGCGCTGATGGCCAGTCAAGTTCTTCCACACCAAACTCACGCCTGTATGGAGCTTTCTTTATGCATTGGGGAGCAGTCACGCTGGAACAGAAGAGGTTTCTGCCACAACTTCACCTGCTTCCAAGGTTCACAGACAGGAGCAAAATGGTAAGTGAATGCATTTTATGATGACCCCCGAGAAGGTGACAGGCCGAAACGCATGGGTCCCATAATGAAACCGATCCTTATGCTACAAGAGTTGCTGGAGTTTTATCCTCCACGGTCACGCTAGAACAGAAAAGGGCCCTCACAAAACTGTTCCAGCAAAGTTGGAAGCATAGATTTGTCCAAAACGTCTTGATAAGATGAAGCATTAAGATTTCCCTTCACTGGAACTAAGGAGAAAAAGGAGAAAACAACCCCTGCCGGTGAAAAACTTGCTGCGTGCAGGGAGATGCACGGTGAAGAGAGGAGGACAGGTGAGCTGTTTTACACAAACTGGATGATACAGTAGAGCTATCGGTCGTTTTACCATTTTAGCCACTTAGCAGATATCCATCCACTTGTGTTAAGTATGGTAAAGCTAAATCATTTAATGTTGTCTCTCAACATGTAAAAGTCTCTATTGGTTGCTGGCGATATCAAAAGGTGGACAACGGGACGACTGGATTATGGAGCATGTCGCCCCACCCTAGTGATGTCATCCTGTTACAGCACCACACTGAAGTTCAGTGAGCTCATTAGAACGGCCCATTCTTTGAGAAATGTTTAAAAAGGCAGACTGCGTGGCTAGCTGCTGGATTTTATATAGCTGCGGCAATGTGACTGAATTTTTTTGTCTACATGTTGCATTGCTGACTTCACTTCCTGAGTGGATGATTTTTAGTAGGAAAATTACCCCCACCAAAACATTCAGACTTGTGCCGACCTTCGTTTCACTGAAATTCAACTTGGATCCTTTTTCATTGTGTCCTGATTGGTATTTACCGGGAGAGTGTCAGGACTTGGACGTAGGGCACGTCAGAAAGCGTTTACATCTGTTTCTCACTGGTTAAATCGCTGGTTTTTAAACCCTCGTCGAAAATTGGATCTCACTTGAAGCTCGGCTGAAACGGTGCGTTCCTACTGTACAATTAAGTTCGCCTTGCTTAATAATTCCCAAGCAATAAAAACTGAAGCTAAACATATACTAAAACTAATCTGTAATCAAAGCATGAGGCTCCAAGTTGAATCCAAGCAACAGCAATTAAAATCTGTCCAGCCACTGAGGTGGAGGCGGGGGGGCACCCAACCTCCATTCTGGCTCCTCCATCAAGAGGCAGAGCCAGTTTCTCCCCCTGCAGGCCTCAGATTGTGCATACACCGACTGTCTGGCACCTCTTGACACCTTCACCAAAAACACTGGTGTGTTTCCGCTGCAGAACAACCACTGGATAAAACACAGTCTGCACATCACATCTGGAAGAAAACCAGAATGTAATAATAATAATAATAATAATAATGACAGCAAACTGAGATTTAATTTAGAAGCTTTTCACTTTTCACTCAGTCTGGAATCACTTATATAGGCTTATCTCTTTCATCAAAATGAATGCTAATGTTGTTTTATGGCTCATAAACGCTGCACAACATGTTGGCTTCTGCGCCAGTCGGACAGAAAACCAGCAGACTGCAACATGAGGGTGAAATCAGCTGTGAAAATGCTTCACATGCACCGCTGGCCTTTCACATCTTCAACAAATTACCACTTTTACCTGCCTGGAAAACACCTCTTGCAAAAATTCCCTGATATTCCAAGAATTCCAAAAGCCCTGAATTACATTTAAAGGAGAATGCAGATGTTTTCCTTCTGTTCCATTTCATTTTAATCACTGTACTGATAGCAGGGAGGGTGACTGATGGCTCCAAGTACTTCAATTCAAGCAGACGGAACAGAAAATAACGTCAATCTGACCCAAATACAGAACACAGAAGTAACTGACATATTTCCCAACAGAAAAACAGGATTGCATCTGCATTTTCCAATCTGTGCGTACTTGTCCTGGACTTTCTGAAAACCTTAAGATGGGCCACAGTAAGTTTTCCGTTGTGCCACTTGAAGCCACATTAAAGACATTAAACACCAGCTGAAGCTGCACAGTTCCTGGCACAAGCACAAAAAAAGCTGCAAGATGAAGCCAACAGAGTTTGCAGAAGAAGCTGGGTGATGGCTGAAAGAGCAAGGCACCGACTCACGCTGTGTGGCTGAGGTACGACGCCCACTCCGCTACTCTCACAACAAAGTTAATCCAAAGTGAAACTCAAAAAAAAAAAAAAAAACCCGGTCCAGATCTTGAGAAAGTAGCCGAGCAGTGACAGCAGAGGCAGTGGAGCTCAGCGCATGTGTTCACAGAGGAGCTCCTTGACAAAATATCAGCCTGCCAAGTTCAGACAGCTCCACCCCCTGCTCTCTCGCCCACTCTCTCTCCATCTCCACTTGAAGCATGCGAGTCTATCAGATTCTCTGGATTCACCAAACAGCTGGTAACACAAACACAGACACACACTCACCGCCTGAAGGTGATGGCAGGAGCTAAGAGGCCATTCTTGGGACAGTAAATCAAACCTTTAAATAGTGCAGCTGAATTCTTGTGAACGCCTCCAACACAGAGATATCAGCTCAAAGAGGCAGGCAGGACTCACTTCACAGTCCACAATTCAATACCAAATTCAATAAAAAGAAAGGTTAAAACAATGTTCCCACGTACTTAAACATAAACTCCTTTATTAAGAAATTCTGAACTAGGGTCAGGCGATTTGCTCCACACAGATTCCACAACTTTATAACTTAACTTTATAAAGAAGGCATCATTTTTAATGACTTTCTGAACTTATTCTTAACCAGTTCAAGGTTTTTGAAAACACATTAATGTTGTTAATGAGGTATAACACGAGTTATGTTATGAATGCTTATGCTTCTATACGATGATTGCCACTGCAGTCACTTCAGCTTGCGGAACACAGCGCATTCACAACGGCAATGCCAGCTGTCTGAAAAGAAGCAGTGACGAGTCTTTCAGGATAACATAACAGGGATAATAATGTGGTTGTTAATAATGAAGTAAAAACGTTGAATTCTTTGGACAGATCTGCACGCTGGTGTCTTTTAGGCGCTTCGCTGAAGTGGAAGTATTCCCACTCTTGGTCTGAAAAGTCGGACAGCGTCGTTTGCACATTGCCTTTTGTGAATCAATAATCGCTCCTTGGTCATTCACCTCTAATCTCTCTAGTCTAGTCTCTAGTCGCCCAACTGCCACTCTTATCAACAAGCTGGGCGGAGCTAGTGCAGCTACACTAGCCGCTGTCTTACCGTGTCGTTTTTGACATTTGTAGTTATTCCTGTGCACTACATTTGGTAGGTAGCGCTCTGTTTTCAGAATTTTGGGTTTCGAAACGTATTGTAAGCAAGTATCTGTTCTGGTGGCATCTCTAGCTGCGACAAAAGGCTGGGATGTCAGACTTCCTCAAACAGTGAACAGACTACACATTAAAAACCAAATGAGCTCACACTCCACTGATTCACATCAGCTCCAGGTTACTGCTGGACGTCCAGCCGTTCAGAATCACTATCTGACAACACCCATGTAGGAACCAGGCCTTAGACCGATCCAAACATTCCAAGCAACTGGCTGGTTTTCAGCGTGATCAGCCCCAAGAACGTCATCAGTCTCCCAAATTTCCGGTTTCTAGCTGGTCTGTTCATACGCACGAAACATGTCATACGTACAGCGATGCAGGCTGAAATTTCACAGTCGCGTGATAACCAGAGTTATTATAGTTTTGTATTTGCTGATTAGTTTTTATTTTTATTTTGTTTTGAGTTTTCGTTTTCAGTTCAGTCAGTTTCCAGAGTGGGTTTGCTCTTATTGTTTGAAAATGTTTAGTTTTAGTTTCATTTTTATTAGTTTCAGTGCTAGTTTTAGTTTTCTTAACTATTATAATATGGATGGTATTTGTCAGGGGAAGATTTGAGATGTGACATCCTGAGTCTCAATAAACAGACGCACCAAAGAATCATCAGACAGACTGACTGACCAAATTTAATCCAACTGACAAAGACTACAACTGAGTACATTTCCTGCTTGTTTTTATTTCATTTTAGTTTGTGAGCCAACAATGTTGTTTTAGTTAGTTTAGATTTTTACTAAAAATATTTTCACATTTAGTTTTAGTTTTTAGTTTAGTTTACTGTAATAACCCCCTGCTAACACGTAAGCGTGGTTCACTTTAGCTTTACATTATTACAGATTGTGAGCTTTGTGTCTTCTTGACTCACACTGAAAAACTGAAGACATCATTGGATATTCAAAAACACAATCACCTTGCCAAACACCTCCAGTTTGAGGGCTGCATCACAAAGGGCATCCAGCATAAAATCTGGGCCAAATTTCATACACGGATTCATCCACTGTGGTGACCCCTTGGGGGGAAATCTATAAAATAAATGAAAAAAAAAAAAAATCTGCAGAAAGTTTCCAGATATATCCTGAATCTGTAAGGAGGAAGGTACTAACGGCACTGAAAAGCTGCTGCTGAAAGAGAACATCTAAATTCAGGTTTGTTTTAACAAAATCTGCAGAATTAGGACTTGGCAACAGAACAACTGACACCTGCAAACAGACTCATTTTTAGAGGGAAAAGTTACTATTTTCAAATCTGTGCTCAGCTATTTTAGAAACTTCACAGCGTTGTTTCAAAAGCTTTAAAAAAACGGACCCCGTGGTGAAGAAATGTTCTCAGCCCGTCTGAGGAGATCAGAAAGAAAAACACCTGAACTTGCACTGAGGTGTTTTCATTTCATCAGGCAGCAGCTGGGAGGGATATGGACAGAAATCCAGTCTGCTGTGTGTGGTGAGGACAAGTCAACATGTCAGACATTCTTCAGGTCCTGCTGCTGTTAGCAAGGACAACGTCGAGCTCCGTTCAGCATCATCGGATCTCAACATGACCCGTCCGCATTACCACACAATGCTTTACCAAAGGTCTTCTCAGATTCATGACATTAATATCTCAGATCATAAAGGTTTCTCCTGTAAATCACCAGGACTGTGATAAAAATATTATCTTACTAATGCTTACAGGCATTTTTTGTTTACCAAAAATAAGAGGAAAATATAAATATTTCTTTATATAAACAACAAGGGTTCCGATTCTTTGCCACGACGACACGTGAACTAATCAGACATTGTCTCATTGTATAGTTTGTGTTGGATATCCTGATTTCACTGTCCCCCGTAGTGTAGTGGTTTACACGTTCACCTTATAAACGAAAGGTCCTTGGTGTGATTCCCGGTGGGGGACACCAGGGAGGGTTGTGTCAAGAAGAACATCCGGCAAAAAACTTCTGCCAAATTACCAATATGGATTAATCCTCTGTGGCGACCCCTTGTGGAGAATACAAGGGCGCAGCCGAAGGTACATTTATATAGACAAATGTACTGAGCTGTCAACACATTAAATCTACAGCAACTTTTATGACTTCCCATTCTAAATGCATCGGCATTAATATGGAGTCGCCCCCCTTTGTAGCTATAACTGTTTCCATTCTTCTGCGAGTGCATCTGTGAGGTCAGACGCTGATGATGGATGAGAGGGCCTGCCTCACAATCTCTGTTCTAGTTCATCCCAAAGGTGCTGGATGGGGTTGAGGTCAGGGCGCTGTGGGCCAGTCACGTTCTTCCACACCATACTCATCCAATCATGCGTTTATGGAGCTTTCTTTGTGCACTGGGGCACAGTCACGCTGGAACAGAAAAGGATCTTCTGTCAACAGTTCCAACCAAGTAGGAAGCATAGATTTGTCCAAAATGTGTTGGCAAACTGTAGCAACAGGATTTCCCTTCACTGGAACTAAGGAGCCAAGGCTAACACAAGAGAAACAACCCTTAGCATTATTCCTCCTCCACCAAACTTTACAGCTGGCACGGTGCAGTCAGACAGGTAATGTTTTCCTGGCAGTCACCAACCACAGACTCGTCCATCAGACTTCCAGACAGAGAAGCGTGACTGCCTACTCCACTGAACATGTTTCAACTGCTCCAGAGTCCAGTGGTGGCGTGCTTTACTCCACTCCATCCAATACTTTGCATTGTGCTTACTGACGTAAGGCTTGCATGCAGCTGCTCGGCCACAGAAACCTATGCCATGAAGCTCCCGGTGCATAGTTCTTGTGCTGATGTTAATACCAGAAGAGGTTTTTAGAACTCTGCAGTTACTGAGTCAGCAGCACGTTGGCGCGATTTACGCACTATGCACCTTAACACTCTGTGACACTGCTCTATAATTTTATGTGGTCTGTCACTTTGTAGCCGAGTCGCTGTAGTTCCAAAACACGCCCACTTGCAAAAATTATCAGAATCAGAATCCTTTATTAATTCTGATTCCAATTATTATTGCAATAATACCACTTACAGTTGATGGTGGAATATGCAACAAGGAAGAAATTTTACTAATGTTCTCAGCTTGATTTTATACACCTGTGGCAATGGGACTGAATGAAACATCTAAATGCAACGATTAAAATGTGAGGCCCAATACTTTTGTCCATGCAGCATATATCCACACTAGGGTTGTACTGATCAGAGGTAATCATGGTGATGGCAACAGCTCATTAATCAAGGCAATTCTTGGCTCATTTACCCACTGAGCCACTAAATGAATATTGCCATTGTTACGGGGGACTCGCACTAAATGGAGTCTGCCTCGCTAGAGGTTCACGTCACATCTCCCTACATAACAGAGACTTGAAACACAGACCTGTCTGGGCGTGCACGTGGGCATACGCACACAGTTCATTCTTTAAAGTTAATGTGTGTGACCGTGGAGCGGCTTCACCGAGCCGCGGTTATCAAATGACGGAAAACAAGAGGAGGACATTGCTGACGGTTGGACTGATTTTTAAATAAGAGCACAGAGTGAGTGTGCGTTTGCAGACACTTTTTAAACTGTCTCTTTTGGCCATTCAGCAGATACCTGTCTGCTTGTGTACAGTAAAGCTAAATCTTTTAACGTTGTTTGTCAATGAGACAAACTCCCAGCGCATTTCTCACCGGCACTCTCGAGCATTTTTTTTTTTTTTACATTCAGGCTGCTACCCTCATAGATGCATGCTACTCTCTTTGCCCTGAGGCGATGCTATCAGTTACTGATGATATCAAAGGGGAGGGATGATAGGATGACTGGAGCAAATCACCTGACTCTAATCCACACAGCCTCAGATTGAGGTCCAGCTCTGGCATAAACAGAGTGAAAATGGTAATTTAAAGACCACGTTAGTCAGTACTTTCTCTATTCCAAAACTCTAAACTCCCATCCTCAAATATAAAATTCGAGTCACCTTTCAAACCTTTCAGGAATAAATTACAGCTTTATATTCAGAAGTATAAAGCTATTACCTAAGTGTGAGCTTATATATGTGAACTCTGGTGGATCTGAAATGGAAAGATCCTTTCTATTTGGAGGTCATAGTTTCTTCAAATACAAACAACAGGTGCTGCTGTGAGACTCAGAGCGATAGAGCGGAGGCTGACTTAGCATCAGCAATAACAGGGAGACAAAACAAGTTTAACTCATGGAAACAAAAATTCAACAGGAAACAGGCTGAGGCGCTGCCTCCCTTCTGTGGGTTATTGTTGTCTCTGCTAACGCTAAGTGGCAGGTGGTCCTGCTTTGACATTAAGAGGGTTTTTAGTGGTCTCGGCGGGACCGTCGGGCATCTCCGGGGAGAAGACACAAGGGGAAATCAGACTGAATGAATAATAAGCAGCACAGGGAACTCAGTAATGAGTGTGGGTGTTTTGTAGGTCACAGCTGTGCTCCGTTTCACTCAGCGAGACAAACATGCAGAGCCTCTCAGTGACGGTCAGACCAAAAGAAACCACTGAATCTTCAGTCTGCTGAGAAGCTGCCGTTTCTTCCAACATCAACACAGACCGGCTAAACACCAGGCGCTATCACACACACGCACCTGTACAGGTGCTGATATTCTCACCACACTGTGCAAAATGTCAAGACAACAACAGAAGAACCAGAAGTTGATGCATCATCGGGTTTCTGCCAGAAAAGGCGTTAACCCCAGCAGCTTGGACCAGCAGTAAGCTGCACT
The DNA here is from genome assembly GCA_015106775.1 of Etroplus canarensis. Lineage (NCBI taxonomy): Eukaryota > Metazoa > Chordata > Actinopteri > Cichliformes > Cichlidae > Etroplus > Etroplus canarensis. The sequence goes on along the minus strand of VUQH01032460.1, from coordinate 7,097 downwards.
TAGTGTAACTCCACCAACACCCCCCCCATAAAGGTAGCTGTGAGGCACAGGCAGAGTAGCAGATCTGTGTAGGTCTACGTGCAGTGGCTGTGCAGCACTTTTTCCTCAGAAGACCAGACTAACTTAACAAAAAAGAAGTCTTAGACCAGGCAGGCCTCTGAGTGTGACACACCAGAGGAAATCGCAGTGCCAGCTCCTGCTATGCATTCATACTCAAACACCAGGGATGGTCCTGACAGCAGGCTCCATCCAGATTCATTAAGCTCTGTATTTCATTCACGTACACAAACTCAGCCGCCTTCTTAACAAACACAGCGGACCGGATGAATACGTCCGGGGATTAAAGGTTGCAAAGTGGGGACACACTTCGCCAAACACAACAAAACAGCTGTGAAATCTGTGGGAGTGTGTTCACGTCAAAGGAGACTGCTGTTTAAATATAGCAGCAAGCTATAGCAGGTGTACGTCAGACTGGACCCACTGCAGTCAGATTTATGAGATGGTTGTTCTGTGAAGCAGCACCTGGCTCCATTACTTCTTTCAGTTTCCACTGTATTTACAGCAATCTAACCCTTCAATAGGCGATGCTCCGTCTGTGGACGGTTGGTTTGTCCACTTTATTTGCAGTGGGACATCATGGATGGAAGCTGCTTCACATGTGCAACTCATTTAGTGACAAAAACAAATGTAACACTGCAGTTTATCGCTGTGTCAATATGTTCTAACCAAACAGGTATCTGCTTAATAACTTCTGACATACTGACCCTGTTTCCTATCCAGGTGCCTCCTGTGTTGGTTCATTTCTTTTTACCATTCTGCAGATCTTTGTCTATTATCTTTACGCTAAGCTTTTAAAATCTCACAGTGTCTGGAACATCTAGTATGTGAGCGTGTCAAAAAAGAATCCCTCTTGAGGCAGCTAAAATTACAGCACGGACATTTAGCTTAGGATCAGGACTTTTTCACAGCAAGGAATTCAAACCTCACTGTAACCTTGTGTTTTGGGTGCGATCGAGTCAGACACGGCTGTAGTTTGGTCCGTTTCCAGCATTTTCTTCCTGTCATATCACCGCATTTGTCTCTGCCCATCAGGGACCCTCAACACGAATTTTTTACCGTGAACAATAACCCTCAGGTCAGTTCGTTACTGAGTGAGCGGCAGCCGGGATGAGAATCTGTGCCTCCAAGTCTGAGTTCACGGTACTCAGTCGGAAAAGGGTGGATTGCCCTCTCTGGGTTGAAGACGAGGTCCTGCCCCAAGTGGAGGAGTTCAAGTATCTCGGGGTCTTACTCACGAGCGAGGGGAGGATGGAGAGGGAGATTTACAGAAGGGTCGAGACAGCACCTGCAGTGATGCGGACGTTGCACCCGTCTGTCATGGTGACGAGGGAGCTGAGCTCTAAGGCAAAGCTTTTGATTTACCAGTCTATCTACGTTCCTACCCTCACCTGTGGTCATGAGCTTTGGGTAATGACCGAAAGAATGAGATCATGGATACAAGCGGCTGAAATGAGCTTTCTCCACAGGGTTGCTGTACTCACCCTCAAAGACAAGGTGAGGAATTCAGTCATCCAGGAGAGGCTCAGAGTAGCGCCTCCTGGATGCCTCCCACTTGAGGTGGGCACGTCCCTCATTATCCCATTTCCTTAGCTTTTTTCCCACCCGGAGTTTTTAATCGGTAAAGTGAAGAAGAAGTCGACGAGCTCTTTCAAACATAAAAAAAAACTATGAGATATAGTAAAACGACAGGTTTATGGTAAAAAAAAAAAGTTAAGAGATAGCAAATGCTGTTTTTTTTTTTTTTTACAGTTTTAGCTATTCAGCAGTTATCCATCCACTTATGTTAACTAATTACAGTAAATCTCAATAATTTATTCTTGTAAGTCAAGGAGTAAAAGTCCCTTCATGCTAGAAAGTAAAAAAAAAACTCCTTGTGTGTGTGTGTGTGTGAGTGTGTTTTCCTCTCACTTGTCTGCTATTGAGTTTTGTGTTTGAGCCACACATATTATATGATGGAAGGAGGTTAGCGCTACCCTGCATATTACACGCTTCATCCTAGCAGAGGTTATTGGTCACCTGCACTGTCACCGAGGGCCTCGATAGCATGACTGGACTATGGAGCAAAACGCCCAACCCTAGTTCTGTACTTCAGTCAGAACACGGTTCGTCATGTTCCGATCAAAACTACCTCGGAACGTAAATCCTCTTTATCCGTGTAGAGCTGGATGTTAAACTTTATTGAAACACCTGGGAGAACAGCCACACTGATCACTTTATTGGAGGTGAAAAAAATCTGGACCGTTTTTAACCCTCAGCGGTGTCTCAGTGTTTGAGTTGGGAAGCGAAAGAGCATTTGGACCTAGAAATGTATAAAACGTGCCTTCAGCTGCTCCCTTGCAACCTCTCCGAGGGGTCACCACAGCAGATTAGCCTGCATTGGTAATGTGGCAGAGGTATTTACGCCAGATGCCCTTCCTGATTCAACCCTCCTTGATGGGGGAATCAGGGACCTTTCGTTAGTAAGGCGACTGTGCAAACCACCGCACCAAGGGGACACTGGACCCAGAAATGTATAATGACGTCAAACTTAAGAAGTGGATACCAAATAAACACCTGAAACATCTAAATACTTCATCACATGGACTAAAGCTAGAAACTTGGTCTGATTTGGGGAGTTTCTGATAGAAAATAGGAAACTACCCAACGTAACCGGAGCTATAACACTGGTAGATTTGAGGGGGGAGCATTAATGTTATGCTATTAAAAGTCATTACATTTAGCAATAAAAAAGTCCAAACTATTCTAAAACTACATTAAAGATGAAAAGCGAATCTTTGTCACGTGCACTCCTTTATATTTCCAGTAATTACTCGCTGTAATATCTTGTAAATGAACAGGTGCTGTCGGCTGCAAAACTCACATTCTGCTGGGATGCTGGCAGGAAAATCGAAGCACTCATCGTTTTGTGTGAGGAATGTGAGGATTCAGCCAAACGGGGCCTGAATAAAGAAACATTAACTCTTTGTTTTCATTAACTTGGATAATCCGGTCAAGGCTGAGGAGGAGAAAGAGGTGGAGTTCGTCCAACACGCCCTGCAGCACTGGTAGAACCGGTGATTAACGACTGTCGGCGGGGGTTGGGGTCAGTTTGACTTTCTGTTCGATAAATGGCGAGTGTAAAAAGTAAATATGACAGTGTTAACAAGGCTGGAAAAATATGATCCACTATTGACGTGAGGCACCATTACAACCACTGACAGCTACTGTAGATAAACACAAGTACTCAGGGAGCGTTGAAATTATAGATGAAAACATTCACAATTGTTTTGGTCAATATCGAGAGCTCTTTTATTAGTGATAAAACAGTATCCAGAGTTCCTCAAGGACCTGGATGCTGTGGAGCCGTGCTGGCCGACACGTCTTTGCATCCCTGTGTTTTTCTCCTTTTTTTGGAGGGTGACCAGAGGGTATGTTCCAGTTTCATGGAGATTAAACTCCTCTGGAGAGGAGTCCACTCATTAGGTTTTTTTCAATTTAATTTCATTTCTATAGCGCCAATTCACAACACAAGTCACCTCAAGACGCTTTACACGGTAAGGTAAAGATCCTACAGTGTTCGAGAGAAAACCCCAACAATCAGATGATCCCCTATGAGCAAGCACTCGGCAACTGTGGGAAGGAAAAACTCCCTTTTCACAGGAAGAGACCTCCAGCAGAACCAGGCTCAGGGAGCAGGCGCCATCTCAGCTGAACTTCAGATTCAAGAGGAACAATGTGGTTTACACCCTGCTCATGGAACACTGGACCAGCTTCTTAACCTCTTGAGAATATTCAAGGGTATGGAGGTTTGCCTAATTAGCCTACATGCCCCCCCAAAGTCTGCAAAGCATTTGACCTGTGGAGTCCTTCAGGGGTATGAGATATTAGACCCATCATTACAGACTTCTCTGTGCAACCACAGTGAAAGCTTGGTTTACACTGGTGGCAAGAAGTCAAACTTGTTCCTGGTGGGCACTGGACTTTGCCAGGGCTGCTGTTTGTCAGTAAACTTTTGGCACAGCCAAGGTTCAAAACCAATCCGGTTCTGTGGTTTCAGGATCTTTTCTCTGTTTCTTACGGATCAAGTGGGGTGGTTTGCAGCCAAGCACAAAGCAGCGTTGGTGAGAAATAGTTCTTCCAATCCAGTGGATGTGTCTAGATTTTCAGTAAAGTAAAATATCTAGTCATCCTGGCTACACTAGAATACGTCCCAAGGTCAAATTAGCAGACTAACCAATGCGGTGCCTGATTGTTTGCTAATGTGCTGAAGTCTGAACGGCCCACGTGTAGACTTCATATTACTGACCAGGGTTTCCAGAAATGTAGTACCAGCCCAGTGGCCTGGTAATAAGGATTTTTCCCCCCCCCCATTTTTTAAATTAAAAAAGAGCTACAATTAATTCATAAAGGTAAATTGTAAAGATAAAATTTTTAGAATCCACCAATAAACAAAAGCTACAAACACACATTAATGATTTCACCAATGTAGAAGGAGAACATGACGGAAAACTTATAAATAATTTTGGACAATGTGTGGCATTAGTTGTGTTTAAGACAAAGCAGAGCACTCAGTTTGAAACAAACAGATCATCCCCTGCATTTTAAAATTCACTGCTTTGCTGCTACAACCAAATAAGAAACACATTTTAATAAATTCATTATTGTAAAAGTAGAACAGTAAAAGTTTATCACCTCTGCCTCTCTCTCTGCTCCTCATCATTCTGCAGCCCTTCATCTCTGCTCTGCAGGTCTGAAACTGATTTAAAGTAATCCCCCCCCCCGGGGATTAATAAAGTATTCTGATTCTGATTCTGATTCTACGGGAGTCAAAATAAACCCCTTGGGGGTTGTAGGTACAAGTGGTCATAATTTTTGTTTGTCTTTTTATTAGAGCTGTCAAAATTAACGCTTTAATCCAGACTGATCAATTTACATGATTAATTTGATTAACATTTTTAATGCATTTAATGCATGCACAGTGACTCAAAATCCCACAATTCCACTCACTGGCGCGGAGGGGTGCGCTACCTGGCGGCAGAACCAACTCAATCCAGATGGACTGCACTGGTCCTCTCAATGAGAAGGAACAACCGAAGTGACCTGCACATTCTGCAGGAAGGAGTTTCATTATACCGAAGCACTTCCAGGTTAAAGTGCCACATCAGTGCGAAGCATTCATTAGTCAGGGATTCCTCTGCAACTACTTCAGCGACCGTCACGGCCAGCCTGCACCAAACCACCCTCACAGAACATCAGGGCCTCGTTAAGTCCACCTCTGACAGACTGCATGTTTTTTTTAATCCGGACACCATATCTGTTCTTGCGTTTGCCCCCACAAGCTGACACACAATAATGAATGTGTATTTATCATACTGTAGTGGTTTACACGTTCGCCTTACAACCAAAAGCTCCCTAGCTTAATTCCAGGTGGGGGGGGGGGACAAGCCCCTCTCACCATGGAGGGTTGCCTCAGGAAGGGCATCCGGCATAAAACCTCTGCCAAATTACTGATGCCGATTAATCCACTGTGGCGACCCCTTGCAGAAGGTACATTCATCCACAGCAGCCCTGTGATCAATCCAATTAAATATTTTAATCATTTGACAGACCTACTTTTTCTACTACACTAAAATTCACTACATGATGAATGAATCCATTTTAGAAAAGTCAGGAAATGTGAGTTGATGGGGTTTTATTGTTACAATTACATGATTTTAATATGTCAAGTAGTCAAAATGACCTTCCTGGTTCCGGTGATAAAGAATGAGGCTAATTATATGTATTATAATATAATAACGATTTATCATTCAGCTGGTGTCCATCTACTCACTTTTATCGCTGTACGTGAAAAGATCAACTATGATTTGGTATATACACACACACATAACCCTGTCTTCCTGCTGGATGTGTGGAAAATACTCCCTCCTGTCCCTCTAGTGAACACACTGTAAGTGTATGAACTGTACAATGGTCCTGAGCAAAGTACCACTACAGCCATATAGCACTTCACTGTTCATGTCAAAGTGAGTGCTCCCTCTACGACGCTCCTTCAAACCCCGTCTCCTTCCTGTTGGCAGTAAAAAGGCTCCCTGCTGGCTCTCTTTTCTTGCAGTGACTGCATATTTTGTCCTGCTGCTCTGTTGTGGTGAACAGCCTCAGTTCAGTCCTGAACCCTGGCCCTGAAGAGGCCTCTGTGGAGTCTGCCTTGAATCCAAAGCTTTTATGTGTTGGCCAGGTTTCCCCGGAGGGCTCCTTAAAGGCGACACTTCAGCCTGACTGCAGCTTCAATGGCCTCAAAATGGCCTTCTTTTCATGTGACTGCTGAATATGTAGTGAAAAAGACCAGGGGCAGGAGGGTGAACTGGGTCAGCCCGCTTCACAGTCAGTGGCTTAAACGGCTTAGGCTCCTATATATAAAGCCGTCTTCAAAAGTCATCAAGGTTTTTTGTTGTTCCCTGTACTGTGAGTGACAAAATTCATGTATCAAAGTGCTTCAAGGGACGAACAGAATGAAACAAACACTGGAGGCCAATAAACTGTAGTATAAATTATAGAAACTGCTCAAAGGAAATTAAAACTCAAGTAAAATCATTAAAGGTTTTCCCATAAAATGATGTTTTAAGACACGACTGAAAGGCAGCAACTGACTGCCAGCCTGATTTCCTCAGGCTCCACAGACCCTTTAGTTTACAGCCGGCCCCTGGAAACAGACTAAAGACCTCTGCCCGAGGATCTCAATATACACACTGCATACTAAGAGATCAGAAGTCTTCTGCAGCTGAGAGCAAGGCCGCAAAGGTCCTAAAAAGTATCTGATAAAATCTTAAAAGCAATTCTAAAGTGCACAGACAGCCGGTGTAAAAAGGCTAAAACAACAGCGACGTGATTCCATCTCATACGTCTGGTTAAAAGCCTGGAAGCAGTTGTGTACAGTCTGCAGTTTTTTGGATGTGGCAGTTGAAAACACTAATGAAATGTCAGGGTGATGAGCTAAAACCATGTGAGTCTGTAAATCTTTAAATACATCTTTTTTTTTTTTTTTTTAAAATTAACTAGTA